>CATIWR010148300.1:0-50570 GCA_949677035.1 Omphalea diandra
TAATAATAATAATAATAATAATAATAATAATAATAATAATAATAATAATAATAATAATTATTATTATTATTATTATTATTATTATTATTATTATTATTATTATTATTATTATTATTATTATTATTATTATTATTATTATATGCGTTCAAAATGAATTAAATAACACTGAAACATAACTACTAATTGTAACAACAATGTTCATTTGACAGAACTCATATTGCTCTGATACCAATAACTGTAACAGCCATATTCGTTTTACAAAACTCATATCATTCATGTCCAAAATACATATGCATAAAGGTTTTATCCATCCTACACACACAATCCAACATGTATTTGATGTACATATATGTATATGACACAAGGAGAGAGAGAGTTGGGATTTAGCCAACGACCTGTGGTCCATATGTCTCAATGTAAAACTCAAAGTACCAAAATGTCCAATTCCTATTCTTCAGTATCTGAAAAAAATTTTGCGATTTGCTGAGTCGCGACTCAGTGAATAAAAACAATAATCAAATTCTCGTGGCATAATCCATAATCAAATATCATCAAGATACATTGCAAGTATAACAATTGACTATGCAAGTGCAAATGCAATAGCTTTGTTTTGTATTGACTGTGCAAGGCAAACATTGCTCCCAGGATATTCATGTGATTCATGTAACATATGATTTGGGACCTATTGGTCCATCTTCTTGTAATTCATTTGACATATGATTTGGGACTTATTGGTCCATCTTCCACGTGATTTGCAAATTTTGACAAGTCAGTCACAACGCCCTTTTAGTTCCATATGCAAGTGCTTATTCAAAAATGATATGCCAAGTAATCATTAAGAGCATTTGATTCTCACTTGGCCTGTATTCCCATGTAACATGTAACAATTCAATCATATATACATGAAATAAAACATAATCATATTATTCCCATGTAACATGTAACAATTCAATCATTCTCACTTGAGTTATATTTTCATGTAACATGTAACAATTCAATCATATATACATGTAATAGAACATAATCATATCATACAATTATCACCTACACCCATTGAATCCAATTATGGTTTTTACTCACCCTTTGATGTTACTGACCTTTACAGTAGGTTTGGTTCTCTCTCTAGGGTTTCCTCAAAGTTTTGAGATCAAGAATTTGATACGTACATGGTTATAAGTATGTCAAAATGATTATGAATGCTTGGCATGCAGTTATGGTATGATCCATGCAAGTGGACCTAGTGTTTATGCATATATTTCTAATAGGGTAGCCTGAGCTTGCTACACTCTCACAACAATAACTCTAGATATACTGATCCAAATGACTTGATTCTTTTTTTCTAACTAACTAGACACATAACGAGACAACATATTCAAATTTTAGGTCAATATCAGACACACACACAAAATGTGGTGAATTTTTAAATATTGCCCTATTGTAGTGTCCTCTCAGTCTGAGTAGGTCTTACTCTCTTGGTTGTATCTCAAATTGTACAAATCCAATTGCAATAATAATCTACCATCAATTACAAAACATATAAAGGAACATTTTTCATGTTTACTGATTGTCTAATTCAGTCTATAAGGTCACCAAAATAAATGACAAATCTCAGGGTGAACAGGTTTGTAACATGTTGACAACCAGTCATGAAGAAGGAACAATATCTCAATAACCATGCTGGATTTCGCATGAAAATATTTTAAAGGAAAATATATCAAACATATATATACAACTTTAAAGTTTGGACCATCATCAAATTCTGAATCTATGGCCATCAAATACTTGGAAAATAGATTCAAAAGAAAGGTGGGTTTCACCCCGGCATAGAGTCAGTCCCAATCAATGAGCCATAACCCTTCCCACACAGAAAATCAATCAAAACTGGTTCACAGGTGTTTAGAGAGGACATAAACCTACAAATTTTATGTTTTACACTTTGTCAAAATCAGAACATAAAGCCATCAAAATATAAGAAAATAGAAGACTAAGATCATCTCGGTTTGGATTTGACCTAGTCCTGCTAAAGGAGTCATATCTCCTCACATACACAAAATCAAGCAAAATTGTTTCATAAAAATTTATATGAGACATAAAGCTACAACTTTCATATTTTGTACTTTCCCTAATTCCTCTTCTAGGGTTATGAAACCATGGGTGCAAAATTCTGCTCTAACAGCAAAATCAACAGAATCAACTCTTGTTCTCTTGGTTTATAACTTCCATCCAAGACATCCAAGAGCTCTACTTCAATTACTCCATAATTCTCACTAACCATGCATGATTAACATATCATGAGAGGTTAATTTCAGTTGAGAAGAAGATAAATTAACTTACCTACTATCCCAGAATTAGAAAACCTTAGGCCGCTCACTCTTCTCCCTCTCTTCTTCTTCTTCTTCTTCTTCTTCTTCTTATTCTTCTTCTTATTCTTCTTATTCTTAGTCTTTAGCTCTCTCTCACTCTCTTTCTGCAATACCTTTCGAATTACCCCTCAATTCTGTCCTAATTAGCAGATATAAACTTATTATAATAATATAAAATCATGGTGCTTCATTTCCATTGGTTGGAAGGTCACTTTTCCTCTTTTAGTCCCTCTTCTTCACTCCTTAAGTACCTTCATCCATCTCTTAATCCCTAAATGCTCCTTATACTTTTAACTAAGCTCTAAAACACCATTATTTATGATATTATAACATGCACACAACATAAAACATTTTGCCATACAACTATACAAACACTACATATATGTTTAAGTGTTCCAAATATAACGGTGCAAGTGTCATTGTCATGCTTCTACAAATCGCATGACTAAATGATCATTTATCCAATGCATATGTTAATATGAGATTTCATATCATTTATGCAATGAATATGTTCATGTAATAATGCCAATGAATGTGGATAGGGATGTTACAGTTTGGTTGCATTTGTTACATACATGTTCCAAAAGTGAAGTGAGATAAGCTTAATCATAAGTTTGAGGTTGGAATCTTTCTTCATTAGATCACAAATTCAAAAGGATATAGAACGCTAGACTTGAAGACTCAAAATTTATCATTAACAAAGACTTGAAGTTTGATGAATTAATAACCTGGGATTAAGAGAAGTCTATTGTTATCCCTTCAAGAAAAGTTAAAGAAGAAGAGTATTTACCCAAAAATAAACTATTAAAGAATGAAGCTCAAAATATGAAGAGGAAATTGGTGTAAGAGGCATTACATCACTTGAATAAGTTTATAATAGATACAGTCTTGCCATGCCATAACTAATAGTTTTGAGGATGCATTCAAGGTTCCGAAATGGAGAGCAATAATTAGATGAATTTAAAGCTATCAATAGTAATGGGACCTGATAATTGGTGAATAGACCTTATGATGCTCATGTAATAATTGTTAATTGGGTGTTTAGATTGAAATTGAATCCTAATGGCAACATAAACAAGCATAAGGTAAGACTAGTAGTGAAAGGGTATTCTCAACAACAAAGAATGGATTTCAATGAGACATTTGCTTCTATGACAAAATTTGACATCGTTATATTGGTCTTGTCACTTGCAACTCATAAAGGATGGCTGGTGCATTAGTTTGATATTAAATCAACATTCTTTAATGGCAATTCAGAAGAGGAAATCTATGTAGATTAGCCTAAAGGGTTTATGATCAAGAAAGAAGAAAACAAGTTTTATTTATTGAAGAAAGCCTTGTATGGGTTAAAGCAAGCACCAAGGGCCTGATATAAAAAGATAGATGAGTTCTTAATGAAGCTACATTATAAGTGAAACATGATAATGGTGGAATTCTAATAGTTTCCTTATATATGGATGATTTATTAATCATTGATAGCTTAATAAGTCTCATTGATGATTTTAAAATTTAATTGAAGAGAGTATTTAAAATGAATGATTTAGGCAAAAAGTCTTACTTCCTTGGCATGGAAATTCATCAATCTTTACAAGGAATTTTCATCTATCAAAGGAAGTATGCCATGGAAATCTTAAAGAAGTTTGCCTTAGAGAATTGAAAACTTGTGTCTACTCTCGAGGTTCATGGTGTCAAGATGAGCAAACATGATGAATCAAGATCAATTGATGCTACTATTTACAAAAGTTTAATTAGACATCTTCTATATTTAATAGCAGTAAGACCTAATATTATACATGCCATAAGCATTCTATCAAGGTTTATGCAATATCCTAAGGAAAGTTACTTTTCAATAGTAAAAAGGATTCTTAAGTATGTCAAAGGGACATTTGATGATGGAATCTTATATCGAAGAAGCACATCATGCAAATTATTAGGGTTTGTTGACAGTGAGTGGGCAGGGTTAGTTGATGACATGAAAAACACCTCTCCTTACTATTTTACACTTAGCTCAACTATAGTGCCTTTTAGAGTTCAAAAAAGCAAGAGGTTGTTGCTCTATCCACAGTTGAAGCCGAATACATTGTTACTACTGCTGGAGTAAGAAAGCTATCGAAAGGCTTGAATAAAGGTTAAGAATGGCCTACTGAAATCCTATGTGACAACAAATCAGTTGTTGCTATCTCTAAGAAACCTATTTTTCATAGAAAACAAAGCATATTAAGGTAAAGTACCATTTCTTAAAAAAGGCAGAAAATAAAGGTGAAGTGTAACTCTTCCACTATAATTCAAAGGATCAAGTTACAAACATTTTAACCAAAGGACTTCAAAAAAGATGTTTGAAAAAGCTAAGGCAAATGTTAGAAGTATATCCTAACTTTACAATTAAAGAGGAGTGAAGTTGCAAAATGAAGAACACTGCTGTAGTAGTCCTATTTCGTTGGAGCTGTATGAAGATGATTGCACACTGGAGATTTGGACCTTTTTTTATTAATTCATGTTATATATTTTAATGCAATGTAATCCTACTTTTTTGACCTTGTAATATATGAAGTATGGCTTAGCTTGTGTTAAGTAAAAAGATAGAGATAAAGTTCCACAAATTTAGGGGAGTTAGTATTGAACTCTTTAGCTTGTAAGTAATGTAATGTTTACATGGATCAATGAAGCTCACATTTGCTATGTTCTCCTCCGTTTTCATTATAAAATTCTTTATGTTTTAAGTTAATTTAGCCATCACATAGGGAGTGGAGCTAGGTACATATTTTTGCCTCTTTGATCTTTATATATAAACAAAAACTCGATAATCAATCAATAATAGTCTCCTTTCATTTTTTTTCTTTACTTTATAATTCCTCTAGTTTTTTTAGTTATTCAAGCTCACATAGTTGAACTTGTACATGGTATCAGAGCCTCTTTTTAGTATTGAAATTTTTGTTTTCATACTCTTGCTTTTACTATGGCTGATGATATGTGAGAAACACTTGATTAAGATAGATCTTATCAAGTATCGAATAGTCAATTGCAAAATCATAATGATCCCTTAACCCTATAGAACTCAGATAATCTAGGAATGATCTTAGTTACTGCACCTTTGACTGGCTGTAATTATCTTTCTTGGAGTAGATCCATAGAGAAATTAGGGTACTGACTTGAGATAAATAAATAAACATTATAAATAATTTTTTTAATTTATTCATTATGCTGATTTGCTAGTCTCATGAAGTTTTGCTTGTGGATGGTGAATTAGATTTAGGATTTTTTTTGCCATCCTTCTCTTTTTTTATAAGGGGTTGTAGCCTTCTAGATGGGAGGCAGGGCAAGAGGCCCTTCTGGAAAGTGGCTTTACACTTACATCCTAAAGTTATGGCTTGTTTGGAGGGGACTGAGATATAGACTTTTTGGTACAAGCTATTGGAAAAAGCTACGAAGGTTGACTGAATGATGATGCAAGTGTTTCTCAGCCGATGGATGGACACGACCCACCTTCCCTTGATCGGAGAGCTGATCATCATGCTTGGGGATTTTGCTTTGCTAATCGAGCTTTGTTTCTCCGACATTCCTTTATCCACAAGCTCTATAGTGTATGAACCAGTACTCTAAAGGGACTATTTGTTGAGTCTTTAGATGTGTTCCCCAATTCAAAGGGAGTCAAACCATGTCGAGGTCTAACATACAAGCTTATGTGCCCAAGGTCACTTATGACCATTCTGATGAGGTGATCAACCAGTATGTGAGCTACTTATTACTATGCGCTCTATTGGGGTCATATTCTTAAATGCTTTTGATGTATCAGCTTTGCTTAGTGCCAGTGCTAGAGAATCTAAGCCTGCTCCATTACTTCGATTAGGGTTTTGCGGTGCTGGTGTATACTATATCGATATCTTGATTGGTGTTCTCGGGGTAAGGGGTACATGTATAGCACTTGAAGCGTGCTTATTGTGAGTATCTGTTAATCCCTTTTTTATGTTTTGGTCTTGTTTTATTGTCTTGGGACTTATGCCATGTTTATTGATAAGCATGAGGTGTTGACCTGGGCTTGCTATAGGGGATCAACCTCGAGATTGATGCAGAAGGTGGTTACCCTATATGATCATTCTCAACTACATATTTACTCCTGCACAGATAAAGTTATGTGAGTCATAATTATTTTTTTATTGTTATCTAGTCTTATAGTTACAGCGGTCTTTTATCTTTATTGTAGCTATGCCTCGACTAAAGGGGTCCTATAGAGACGTGGCCATTGGTGGTGACAAATGTAGAGGCCATCTCTTATGGTTATTAGCCGATAGTGGGGCCTTTCATTCAGGAGTGGTATTTGGTTGACCGCATGTTTCGTTGGTGTAAGAGCTTGGATGTATGACCTATCCTACAACGTCTACCTAATAGCATTTTTTGGGCAAGGGATTTGAAGGATGCAAAGTTCTTCATGAAGCTGCGCTTCTCGTTAGAGGAGTAGCTGTTTTCTGATAAGATCCCCTATAAGCCTTAGATGATCGGGTCCTTGGTTGGGAGTTTCCCATTGTTTGATGAGGCCATGTAGGCATTTCCTTAGGATGCACTTGATGATGGGATCTTCCTTCAATATGGGGATCAAGGAACCATTGTATAGGCAGCCCGAAGACTTGCCATATTTGCTCCCATGTCTAACACTGCTACAGGCCGAGGCCATAAATGAGCCCTTAGATTGAATTGAAGAGGGGGAAGGAGGGGGGGGGGGGGAGGGGTATGGATGATATGGTAATGGGTGATATTTTATGCTAGACAGCCTGGTAGAGTCTTGCATGACTTCACTGACGGGCTCTATGATGTCACTATAGATCATCTGGTCCATTTGCATGTTTGAGCCGATCGAGACTACTCATGTGAGTATCCCCTTCTTTACTTCCTTGTATCCTAACTATGATGTGGACTCTATTGCTTAAAATGCTTCTTTTTCTCTATTTGCAAATTCCCCATGTTCAGGTCCATGCTATGGTTGGTTTGATTGCTACTTTGAAGAGGGCCTAACACAGTAGATGCATACCATGCAGGTTAGTAAGAAAAAAGAATATATAACAAATATAAAGGCAATACATGTATGTATGCTTATGGTTTGTGTCTTATGTGTTTTGTGTCCTCCTTATCGTAACCCTCGTATTTCTTGCATGAGACAATCCAGTGCTTGAATTATGAGATCAGAGAGAAGGATCAACGCCTAGCAGAGGCGGAGGCAAAGATTGAGACCTTGGCTTAGGTAGCCATAGATGGGGCTATATGGCTGTTGACGGTGAAGTGAATTTTGATGCAACATATTTAGAGAACATGAAGATCTGAGTCTAGGAGGCCTCCACTTAGTCTTTAGGATTTTCCTTTCCTTTCCTTTTAATATAGTACAATTTGATTATCGCTAATATTTTGCACAGTTGTATAGTTTTTATTTGGGTAATTTGAAAGCCCTAATTTTGGATATTTGCTTGGATACCTAGATTCTTTTAGGATGCACCAAGATGATTTTGCCTCCATTTTTGTCAAACTTTGAAGCTTTGGCTTTAGTACAATGACATGATTTTGGCCTCTTATTTTGTGTTTTAAGTGTTTATTAGACCATTGGTTAGTACTTGTTCATACATATGCTTTTTGGAACAAGCAGAGATGGCACTTAAGTCTAAAGTACAAAGGGGGCTGCAAAAATTTTTTAGGAGTTAGGGGGTTATATAACCTAAGATGAGGTCTTTATAGACCTACTTGATGGCTATATAGACCTATTCAGGGGTTATATAGATCTATTAGGCTATTTACAGTTGTCAAGCACTTATCAACCTTGTCTTCTTTTATAGATACCCATTCTTAATATGCTCTTTATAACTATCATTTACAACCTCCAAACTATGTCAAAAGCAATTTAAGATCTCTCCCACTCCAGATTTGGGTTGATCTACCATAAACAGGTCTTCTAGCTTTTCACTACCTATCTTTTGTTTGTTTTAATGCACATTTCTTATGGGTAGCCAGTGATTTTTGGGATTCCACTACCCATACCTTTCATTTTAGGGATACAAAGATTTAGCCATTGTTAGAGGAGTTTGGTGCTATTATCAACTATTGCATCACATATGAACTGAATTATGCTGCCTCAGCTGAATTACCCATATGTTCGAAAGATGGTAGAACTGTTTGACATGCGGTATGAGGAGGTACCCCCCTATACATTAGGTGAGAAGAAAATTGCCAAGGCTCTTTTTCTCACTCTCTTCCCCTTTAAGAGCCATGCTAAGGCAACTCAGGCTCGTATTGCGACAACCATTTTGATGGGTGAGTATTTACTATGGAAGGAGGATGAAGAGATCGATCTGTAGGTTTTATCACTTTTAGAGGGAGCTGCATTAGAAAGGACCCTCATATTGACAATCTTAGGTGAGATCATTGTGGGTTTGGATAGAGTGACCCTTAGTTTCACTAATTCTTTCGTAGGGAGCCCACTGTTGCTTCAAGCAAGAATTCTCCTTGCAGTATTGTTATTTTTATTTTATTTTATTTTTTCTTTTATTCACACCTTAATTTTTGTGTGGACTGCCCTTGTAGGTTTTTAATCTAGCGAGCCACTCATTTTTGCTTCGATCGTGCTTTTGGATTTTCAACCTAACAAGTAGATTATATTTTTTTTCTCCTTTTCTTTCTTTTCATTTTTTTTTTCTTATTTCTCTTATTTCTCCTATTCTCAAATATGGCTGCAAGAGAGGTTGGGACTATTAGCTGCCTCAATTATGGACACAAGGCTTTATTACCCATAACATCTTTCAAACCACCGTTTATCGAGGCTAGATGCTGCTAGAACCGAGTGAGCCGAATGGATGTCTCACATTGTTGTTATCGACTTCCATTGAAGCTCCCCATGGTGGAATCTATTGTGTGTTACCCTGAGGACTTATAGGGATTGTGTCATTCTTTCTTCCTTGTCTTTAGGCACATTTTATGGCCCGACTCATATACGCCGCCAGTTCATTGCTCCTCAGTTTAAGGTACAGTTCTTCCGTTCCTTTATAGAGGGTCCCTTGTCCTAATGCTTCCTAGATAGGTTTGAGACTATATGGACTAGCTACCATATCTATGACTTCTACACTAGTCGGGACCCTTAGCCTAATAATGATGCAGACTAAATTGTATGGTTGTGTGACCTTTAGAGCTATACGGGTCACATTAGTGAATAGTAGTTAATGATCTTTCACAGAAAAGACCATTTTATATTTACTTCTAGTTCAAGGACATGTAATGCTAATTTACTTTAATTGTACAAATGCATTTCCATTTGATATTATGCTTAACACAAATCATTTACATTTTGTACATTACACATTAATTAAGTATATGACTTCTACTTTTAATATTGGCATATTAGATCATCTAATTGTCTTACTCAATGTCTCTATCTTACTGATCCTTTGCTCATTCATCCTTGTCTTCTTTGTTGTCATCTACCTATACTTTCAATGGCCCCTTAGTGGTTGGTGGCACTCTCTCTACTCTTATTTGCATTTATTTTTATTTTTATGTTCTAACTTTTGCCTAAGCTGCTCGTTTGGTTTTTTGACTTAATGAATTTACATATTTTTTCTTTTTTTCTTTTCACCTTTTTTCATTTTTATCTTTATATATGCCATAACTTTTCCTAAGCTGCCTTTCTAGGTTTTCGACTTAGCAGGCTATTTTACTTTTCTCACACCTTACACGAAATACTTTTAGCGGATCTTGATTTACTGGCTTGGTGAGTTCATTCTCATCCATATTTACTAATTTCACTATGCCACCTGAGTATATCTACTTGATCACGTAGGGGCCTTCCTAGCTCGGTTTGAACTTCCTCGAGGATCCTAAGTATTTGGTTGGACTGCCTTCAGCACCAGATCACCAATCTTTATTATACTTGGGTTGATTTTCTTATTGAATGTGCGAGCCATCCTAACTTGATATAATTGGATGTGATACATGGCTTTCAATCTTTTCTTGTCTAGCAAAGCTAATTGTTCAAATCTACTTCTCATACATAGGTACTTAGGAATGCCAGATTCTACCAATACTCATAAAGACTTCAGTTTTAGCTTAATTGGTAGTATTGCCTTTATCCCATTTACTAAAGAGTATGACATCATGCCAGTCGATGTTCATGCTATAGTTTAATAACCCCACAAGGCGAATGGTAACTTCTCATACTAGTCCTTGTACATTTCAACCATCTTGGCATAGATATTTTTAACATTCTTATTTGCTGCTTGCATTGCTTTATTAGCAGGTGATGACTTACAATGGGCTACTCTGTATTTTTCTAACATGACCTTGACCTCTGCCTGGAAATGGACACCATTATCCATGACAACATGGTGTGACACATTATAGAGGTAGATGAGATTTTTCTTAATGAATCATGCCATCTGCTTTGCCCCTCAACTTATCGAAAGGTTTAGCCTCTACCTATTTCAAAAGTAGTCCACTACTACTACAATATACCTATGCCCCCTTGTAGAAGTTGGTCTAATCTCTTCGATTATGTCGATGCCTTATGATGCAAATTTCCAAGGTCAGGTCAAATTGAACAACTCAGTCGGTGGCAAATTACTGAGGTTACAATTGGCCTGACATTTATGATAGTTTTGAAGCTGTTAAATATAGTCATGTTCTATAGTAGTCCAGTAATACCCCAATCTTAGAATTTTCTTCACCAAAGCTTTCCTATTCATATGGGGCCTGTAAACTCCCGCATGCACCTTCTCTATTATCCTATTGTTGTGAATGTTAAGGAGTGAATGTTGTGAATGTTTGGAGAACATATGGCCCTAATGCATTGGTCTAACTCCTGTACTTTGAATGATGTGTTTAAATGATAATAAAATAATGACAAAACATTGAGAAGTTCTAATGTTTGTATTTTAATGTTATTTTTAAGTATTGTATCTTCGTCCTTCCAATAGGTGTTGGACCATTCAACGGGCTTTGAAGGATGAATAATGGGCATTAAATAAATGATGTAAATAGCCAAAGTCTTATAGACCTTGCAATGGGCGTTGTTCTTTTGTAGTGGGCATTAGAGATATGCTCTAGTTTGAGTTTTGCATTATGGACCTTGCTATGGGCATTGTGGTTTCGCAATGGGCATTGATCTAGCAAAGTAATAAACATTGCATATCCATAATATGCATTGGAAAAATGACCAGGATTAAGCTAAAGGTTCTAGAACTCAAAACAAGTATTGGTCCTTCCCAAATAGGCATTGAAAGTGTTCCCAATGGGCACTGAGGATTCTTCAATAGGCATTAAGAATGTCTGCAAAGTTTGGAAAATAGAGGACTAAGCTCATACTCTCTAGGAATCTAGCAATGAATGTTAATCATACTCCAATAGGCATTGAAGTTAGGAACAACAACTGTTGGAAAATTGACAATGGGCGTTGGAGCTAGCTATTACAACATCAATAGGTGTTGATCATAGACAACATGCGTTGTCACCTCTAACAACTAGTTTGAAAGAAAAGCTATCAGACTTAGCTTTAAGTACTTCAATGACTATTTTTGTATTTTGGTTATATAAAGGAGCATTTTTGAAGACTAGAAAAATGTTAGAAACTTTGTGAACAACTTGTAAACATTTAACAAGCTCTTTGTGTAAACCTTTTGGTGTTACTTTTATATTTGGGTAGAGTAAGGATTTTTGTTGTTACTCTTTTGAGAGTAGGTTTTATTGAGCATTGAACGTGCATTTGCTACCTAATTGAAACACATTTGTATCTTAGGAAATATAAATGGTTGGGTTGGCTCTTTTGTTCCTTGTAAAAGATAGTGGTTGTAAAGGTTGTCTTTGAGCCTGTAAAAGGGAAGGATGTCCTTGAGCCTATGAAAGGGAAGGTTATCCTTAAGCCTTGAAAAGGGAAAGGTTGTTCCTAAGCCTATAAAAGGAATAGAAAGACCTATTTGATAATTTGGGGGGTGGAGTAGGCACGTTGCCAAACCACTATCAAATTAGTGTTCATTTGTGTTTGTGACTTTGACTGCTTAGTTTATGTGTTTGTGGTTTTTATTTACAATCTAATTCACCCCCTCTTAGATTGCCTCATTTGCCACTTATTCCAACACTTACTGGCCTTTTTTTCTGCCATATATTGTAAATGGACTCCGTCAGGTATTCTCTTATATAATACACCATCATAGACTATAAATTAGGAATACAAGCTTTAAATCACATCTTCATCCTTCTTCTTAATCTCTTTAGGGTATTTGTATCTCTCTAAGTACCTTTGAATATCAAAATACTAAGGACAGTTCTCCACTAATACTTGTGTCACTCTTTTATCCATATGACATGATGCCCTAGCTTAAAGCATGATCAGTGGCTTTATGGCTATCTCCTCTAGCCCATCCCTATAAAGACTAGAGTAGCTAAGGCATCAATCATCACATTCTTCCCTTGATAGATGATGGTATGTGATCCTTTGAAAATTTTACACTAATCCCTTTACATATTCCAAATATGGGCCAAACATTCTTCTTTTAGATTCTATTAGTACAATGCCTATGAAATGACTAACAATGAGTTCTCAAACACCTCTGTCATTTTAACCCTTATTTGCTATAAGAGTTTGAGTCTGAGTGCATATGCTTCCTACTCAACCATGTTGTTGGTCACCTTATTGTCTAGCTTCTTAGTTACAGGAAAGAGTTCTCCTTTTGTCAGGGAAGGGGCCTTATGCAAGTACTTGACCGAATTAAGTTTTAAAACCATTTCCATGGAATATGGCTGAAATAGTGTCTCAACTGCTTCATTGCCTAAATCAATGTCAGACACATCTTTTCTACCAAATTATACTTTGCATCATAAGACAATGACTTCTTACTGAGGTAATACACTGCATTTTCATTCCCTATTCATCTTATTGAGCTAACATTGCACTGACATAGCTGTCTTCTACTATTAAATACAATGTTAGTGGTTTTTCAAGTTTTGGTGGCTTCAATACTAGTGGGTTAATTAGATACTCTTTTACTCTCTAGAGGAGTATATAACAACTAGCCTATAATGTGCCCAAATTTTATGGATGAAATAATAACTTCTTGATCACAAAGCTGTTGTAAAGTAAGTTGCTATTAAGTGTGATAGCATTAGTGCCATTAACTTGTCTAAAAATCCCATTCAACATTCTAGAAGTAAGCATATAGACATAAGACATCATTTCATCTGAGATCATGTAAACAATGGCAATATTGTATTGAAATTTGTTGATAGTAACCATTAATTGGTAGATATTTTCGCTAAACCTTTTTGTGATGAAAGGATAGAATTCATTAAAAGGGAACTTGGTATGATAGATGGCAATACCTTGTCGTAGCTTTAAATAGGTTCATCTCTTTCTAAATTTATATTTTGAACAGTGTTGCATTTGTTGCTATTTAGTCACTATTAAAGCTTTTAAATTCATTGACTAAAAGTTTTAACTGTGAATGATTATGGTTAACTTGTCCATATTTTAGTTAAATTCATGATCATTTCATTGAATTTGATTAAAAATATTCATAATCTACGCTTTAATGTTCCTTTGTTGCACAAAAAAATTATTTTAATTGAGTAGAGGAACATGTTCAATGACCGTTTCCTTGTGTACAATGACCATTTCATTGTGTACAATGATTGTTGAATCACATGTGAAGTCTTTTTTTATTCTGATAGTCTCCATGATTATTGCAAATGACCAACAATTGTTGTCATCTTTCTAATGGCCATTATGAACCTGCCACTATTGTTGGGTGAGCTACTTGTAAGATCAAGCTAATGGTCATGTCCAACAACCATTTCCACACTTAGCATAACCATTAAACATGCCCAACAGTCATATTTTTTAAAAAAATAAAGAGAGGGTGGCCCATTGAACTTTTATTTTAACCCCTTTAACCCTAAATCATTTTTTTTTACTATCTGTTATTGCTTTGCATTCTCCACATCTCTCTTAATTTCTACTACATAATTTTTACTACTCGCACTTACCATGGTACCGAAAATCAAAACCACCAAGATATTCAAATAAGATATTAGAAAGAACTCCCAACCATTCTCCTCTAGATTTTACTTCGACATTGAGGAAAACCTTGCTTGTATGTTGGCTCAACATAAAAAGAGTGCTGTAGAATCATTAAACATGGACTCACAGTAACGAAATAAAGCCAAAGCATCCCATGATTCTAAAGAAAATGGGAAAGCACCACAACAACTAGAAACAGAGTAAGTACCCAAGTCACTCTCAAAAGATGGAACTGCTGCCTTGATAAGTCTTTTATCTCTCAAAAGTTACAAATAAAAAGATATTTATGGCTTACAAATTGGTAAAAAGGCAACTATGCAAATTTAGATTATTTGGGAAGAAATATAAGATTTGCCTAAATGATTTAACCAGATGCTTTGATGCTGTAAATAATGGTTTGACAGAGCCTCCTTCAACCTTTGAATTTGAAGTCAATCAATTTTAGAAGTTAATAACTAATGGAACTACAAACTACAATAGCAATAATAGTAAGGCCTCTGAGATCAAAAGCCATGCGTTGGGGATTGCCAATCGCTTCATCACTTGGAACATCAATGGCAGGGCGACAATCCAATGATACTTCACCATGATGGGCCTAGTTTATTTATGGTGTATGAAGAATAAACAAAAGGTGAACACCCTTTGGCTACTGATGCGTAGAATTGATGGCTAAGTGGATAAATCAAATGCATTTGTGATGGCTTATTATATCACAAGGTTAGCAAAACTGGTTAAGGCTATTCCCCACTATTAATGAAGAACTTAATGAAATAGAAATCATGCTGGAGAAACTGCCTGTAAACAAACCCATTGGTGAGAAGATGCTGATAAGTATGGGTATCTTGTAGAGGTTGGATAGTAGGTTGATCAAACTAGTGCTAGAGGAAGCAAAAGTTCCTCAAAAAGAAGAAGAAGAAAATGCGAATATTGAGGAAGTGGTTAGGGTAGGAGTTGAAGTTATAAGAGGTATTGGATCTAGTGAGCCTGCTCCAGGGTTGAAACATCCTCCTCTTCCCTCCATCAAAAAGTTAATCAACTCAAGAGTCAGTTATATGATTTAACTCAAACACTTGATTAGATTGTTGAAGGGCTAAATCTATAAGCCAAGAGTCCAATTAATCAAGAGTAACTAGTTGAACAATTTGTAAAAAAGCCAATAGTCCAAGAATCCTCCCTCTAAAAAACTAAAGGCAACATTAGACCCTAATGAGCCTACAGTACCTATAGAAACCATAGAATCAACCCTTACGTCTCCTTCTAAAACCACTCCCCCTCATGATCCGCATGCATAATATTCTATGCATTTCATAGTCTTTTTATAAATTATAGCTGATGATGGACTACATCTTGTGTGTCCTTTTTTTTTTAAAAAAAAAAATGAACAAGTTTTTCTTCTTTTTCTATGTACTCTTTTGTATTCTTTTGCTATGAATAGCCTTAAATTACTTGTACTCATGATCTTTACTTTTGTTCTTTATCTAGTAACCTTAATATATTAAGGTGAAGTTAAGAATTGATAACCTAATATGATGTTCTATTTAACCTTCTTATCCTTAGCCTTTAAAGCATTGTTTGTCATCATCAAAAATAGGGAGAATGTTGAACCTTTTATATTCCAAGCTCTTGTTTTGATGATTACAAACAAGACTTAAGACTAACGTTTACCTAAGATTATTTTGTTAAAACTTGTAGGTACATTAATTACTTGTACTGTAATGATTGGAGAAGAATTTACTCTTAGGTCATTTAAGCTAAAGATTGAGTATTAAAAAATGAGAATAAAAACAAACTCACTTGAATAGCCCAACGACTATTTCCCACTTTCAACAGGTATTAAGGACTGTGCAACATGTATTACTTATTTCACAATAAGTATTGGACAAGTGTTATAATATGAGCTATGCTCGATGACCTCGCTACGAGCATTGTGATTTTGCCACAACCTTAGACAAGTGCTCATGTATAAGCTATGCTCTATGAACTTCATAATGGGCATTGTGTTTCCAATAGGTGTTGAACTAGAACTCGCAGCTGACATTGCACTTTTGCAACAAGAGTTGAAAAAATGCTCTAGTTTGAGCAGTGTTCTCTAGACCTAGAAATGAACATTGTACCTTTGCAACTGACATTGAAAAATGCTTTAATATGAGCCATACCATCTGGACCTCCCAATGGGGTACACTCAAATAATCAACAGGGGTTGAGATGTTTCCAATGGGCATTATGAAAATCCCAATAGGCGTTAAATCACTTCTATAGATTTTGAAAAAAAAGCAAAAAGATCACATTTTCTGGAAATCAACAACTGGTATTGAGCAAACTCCCATGGACACTAAGGTTAGAGTCAACTACCATTACTTTTGTCTAAGGACCATTGAAGAAAAAGTCAAATAAGCAATTTAAAAAGTAAAAGGAGGAGCCTTGAGCCAACAACTTTCAAACAACTAGTTCCAATGGGCATTTCAATAGGACCAACAATTGTTTAAACAATTGTTTAAGTTGAATATTGACTATTAACAATTTGTTTGCATAAAATCAACAATGGTTGATGCCTCAACAATGGGTGTGGAGTTTCTTCAATGGGTGTTATGTGCTTACAACTATAATGTGAAGTGACAACTCTTTTCTAGTGGCTAGTTCCTCATTTATTCTATACAAGGGAACCACTCTTAATAGAAAAATAAGGAGAACTATTCTATAAAGTGTGTAATCCATTATGAAATATTTTTTTAAATAAAAAAAGGTTGTTACATTTTGAGCAAAGTATGATCTAGCATCCAAAAGACATTCGATGAAGCTTAAGAGTAACCTAAAAGAGTGATCTTCAAGATAAAATTTGAAGGACGTATTTCTGAAGAACTTTCTTTACTTTTCACCCACATCAAACTAACCTTAGGAATGCACTTTGAGCATCTATTCTAGCTTAAGTGAGAGAGTTTTTTTCCTTTCTCTTACAAGCATAGTAATCTTTTGGTTTGTAACTCAGAGTTGAGAAATCATTTGAAAGTATCTCTTGTGAAAGGTTTAAGGTAGTACCTAGAAACTACTTACGGTTAAGTAGTAATTGTGAACTATTTGTAAGAGGTTGATAATGCCTAAGAATCTATCACTTGTAAAGGCTTGGTAAGTGCTCGAAAACTTACTTATGTAAAGATTGTTGATAAAACCTTAAACTATCAAAATAGTGAAGGCTCTAGTGGAAATACTATAGGAAAGGATGTAAGCAAGTTGTGCTAAACCTTTACAAATCTTATGTGTTGATTCTTCATCTATTTATGCATTTAGTTTAAAATTATAAAATTTACCATTGCCCTGTTCAACCCCTCTTTTAGGGCATTAATGGACAATAATTTGTTCCCTTTTCGAAACTTTTAGCATTAAAAACCTTTAGTATTTTCTCTAACTATTTGGTAAACTTATCAAATCGATTTCTTTCCTATTCACACTCCATAGGATTGTCCATAGCAACATAGTACTTCCCACTTCCCTAACAAGCTTGCTCTCATGATACTCTTTCATCCTAAATAGATCATAATCAATCACTACAAGTTAGGGGGCCTCCATTGGTTCTTTCCCTTTGTCATTTCTATTAGCAGAGGTCTCACCATTTTTAAGAATCTCATTGATTTGCTTGTTCACCTCCTTGACAGTTCTTTCTTCCATCTTGCGGTTAAAGTCGGCTGTCATATTTTCTAAGGCATCGGGTGGTATGGTTAACTCCATGATTAGGTGAACTTTTGGCTCTGACTCAGCATCTTACTCTTCATAACAAGTCAGTTTCCTTATCTCTTCTATGAGATTTTTGATAGAGATATGATGGCTGTAAGATAAGGGTTATCAGTTTGATGAGTGAATAAGTAGTCAATGCATCTATAGATGTATGAATATTATGCACAAATCTCTTTACAAAAGATCTTTCCAACCTCATTCCTCCCACACATAAGGTTTAGTGGCTCATTCTTAGATGAGGGTATCATTCTTATAACATCAATAAGTTGAAGAATGTGTGAGGTCACCTCGGGGTAAGAAGAGTTAAAATATCAAAAGAACATATACACTAAAATACTAAATGGAAGAACCCTTTACATTATTTAATGGAATATGAACATGAAAGGAAAAATATCATTTTAAGGAGAGAACGATGTATATAGAAAGTATTTACGTGGTAGGGATGAGGGCTATTCAAGTCTTACATATGGGGGATATTTACATCAAAAGGGACAGGGTAACATTTGTGCTTACGTTAGGTGTTGGCCTAGGGCACCAAGAAGGGGGGTTGAATTGGTGTTCAATTAAAAAATAAAATTAAGGATAAGGTGGTTAAGAAGTTGAGTAGAAGAAGAGAGAAATTGACACAAGTGTTTATAGTGGTTCGGGTGTTAACAAACCCTACATTCACTCCCCAATTCTCTACAATTGGGTATTTCACTCAACTCAAATGGTGTTTCCAAGCTAACATCAAACTTTTACAACTTGTGTTTTCTAGGCTCACACAAAAACCTCTTACAAGTGTTTTCAAGGCTCACATTAAAATCTCTCACAAGTGTTTCTAAGGCTCATACTAAAACCTCTCACAAGTGTTTTTAAGGCTCACACTAAAACCTCTTACAATGGTGTTTATTGCTCACACCAAACAATCACTAAAACATAAATAAGAATTGAAAGAATGAGTAGAAATTTGCAAGAGTTTGGTTACAAATTAGTGAATTCTCTCACATTTGCATATGTTTGGTGGAGTATTTATAGTTCATATCCACCAAAGAGACGTTAGACTAAAACTATCAACAAATCTCAAAGATGTGCTAAGCGGATTCAGCATTAAATGCTTGTCAGGCTGAAGTTGTAGTCGCTACTATGTTTTCACAATTATGAATTTCCAATTTCCATAGAGGAACCCCGTTTGTGTCTAGCGGCTAGTCCTTGTGTCAGCTTTTTGTTGGTCATCCAGGAAAATATAGCTGTTATTTTCTAACCACTTTTAAAAGTCGCGGTCGCTAGATATCATTGCCTTAGACGTGACTAAGATTGCGAAGAGAAACTTTGATTGCTTGAGTTGCGGTCGTGAACAAACTTTTACTCTTGCGATTTTTGATGTTCAATGGGTACCTGAGACACTTGGCAAGCTGTGGTTGTGGCTTTGGTTCCCTCTTTTGTCACTATGAAATTCGCGATCGCTTTTAAGGCGTGACATATACTATGAATTCTTTTATGACTAAGGCTTTGCCAACTTTAAGTGTGTCACGACAACAAAGTTGTCCGCAAATTCCTCTGGCTTAGCTTCATCCTTCCTTGTGACTGATTCATGATCATGAGTTTACAATACACTCACCGCGAATTAGAGTGAACTTTACAAGGTTGGAGATTTGAACTCCATCCAACTTCCAATGGCAAAATCTAACTTACAATCTGCAAAACATCACTTAATGAAAGCATTAGAATTGATCAATATCTATTGTCAAGATTAAAAGAGGTTCATGACTTAGGTTAAATACCTAGTCCAACATTAGGGATATCTAAACATGTTCTTTGAGGACTTTCACTCTTTTTTTATGAAGAAATACAAATAAGTAGGGTTCCCTATTCTAAGGTACTATTGGCTTCTACTTACATCTAGTGGTTGAGAGGGTTCTTATAGTTGATTGCTACCATAAGCTTGAAGGGTGGTTATCATGATCCTTTTTCATTATACCTAAAGGTACTAGGCTAATGGGTGATGAATTCTCCTCATAATCTCTTAAGCCCGAATGGAGTTTAAGTCTCAAGTTCAAAGAACCATTGGTTTATCTAAGAGCAATTTAGTACTTGTGGTGAGGTGAGGAGGATATATGAATGCAATGGACTTACTCAATAACAAGTTTAAAATATTAAGAGTGAACCAGAGATTGAACACAAAGTCAATTTTGAGTCCTTAGTGGAGTTACCACTATAAGCACCTCGGGTTTCATCGAGTTAGTAGAATCTTGCTTTCGACTCCATCCTGTTATCAATGAATAGGAGATCGAGAGGACATGGGTCTTTACATTGGTAATAACCCCAAGATGTGGTACGTGTTTAGACTAATGAGGGATCCTTTTAGGCCTTACACAATTTAAGGCTTTAAGTCCATAGTGAAGGTCATCGAGGGACCAAACATGGGACAATACATTGGTACTATCCTTAAAAAATGTAAAGTCGCTACACAACTTTGGTTGGGATAAGAATTAGGGGAAACAAAATCTGAACATAATCTAAGTCAATTAGAAGAACCATTTTGTCTTCAGCCCATTAGAGATTGGGTTTAGAAATTGGGTGAAACTTAAGGAAAAGGTTAATCACCTCCAAATCACCTAGATATTGGGATCCGATCGTCAAACATCTTTGTTTCACTTTTAATATTCTAATCAAGTTATTATCTTTAGCATGCCTCTAGCGCAATCGAGCCAAACAAATCATTGCATTAACCCAAAGGGAAGTGGCGTCATGCATTATGGAACAAGGGTCATCATGCATATCCATACATCCATACATAATAAATGTAACACAAAAGGGTGGGGGATCATGTGGCATGACATAGGGATTATCATGCATATCCATACACATCACATATAACAACCATCAATAATCATTTAAGGTGACGATTAAGACCATAATCATGGTCTAACTCAAGCAAGACACTTATTCCCAAAAGAAAAGAATAAGTAACTTATATTACCATCTCTTCTATGCAAACGTGCCTAAGTGTGCATATATATCTTTAATAACATATCCTAACATCACATGAAACATTTAACAATATCAAATAAACACAAAGATGTGAGTTATGAAGAAACATAAATATGAAAATGCAAGAATTTAAAGAATTTCTAGTGGCCTATAGACGTCACAAAAGGGACCCTAGGATTGATGAATCCTCTCCTTATGTAGCTGTTAAAGAGCATGACATCCATATGCACCACTAACTATGAAGGGTTAGCATATAAAATAAGAATGTGGGAGATTAAAGGCCAAAACACTATTCATATGCTTTTAAGGAAAGAACATAATCACAAGAAGGGCTTTTAAGATCATTAGAACCTTAAGTCCTCTCACTTGGCCATTACCCTAAGGGTGTTTTAACATAACCAAGACATTGCTTAATCAAAATGTGGAAGAACATAAGTTTGAACACACAAATGAGTCATAGAACCATTTTAAAACCACTTAAATTCCATTTTTGAAATGAATAGGGGTTTTAGGCCTTTAGGCCTCATATCATTCTGCCAATGGAACCTTAGAAACTCATAAAAAGGATTTTGAAAAGGAGGGATTCAGATGGAGAAGGGAAAGATTTGTAAATTCTATCCTAGACAAACTGGGTTGTACAACCCATTATAAGGGTTATACCAGTCATAGGGTAGGTTATACATCCACATCAAGGTTGTACAACCCTTAAATTTTAGGTTTTCAAAATAAAAAAAAAGAAAAGGGAAATGAGGAAAAAGAGGGAAATGAGGGGGGTCTCTATATGCCTTTGATGAATTCATTTGCTCTCAAAGGCTTATAATATATTTAATATCCTCCAAAATGCTTATGGAATGCATAATGATAAAGAGAAAAGGCTTTGTTCTACTTAGGGAATGATTAGGAAAGGTTAGGGTTTAGTGATTCTATGTTAAGTGTGAGTTAAGGAGAAATTTTTGTAAGGTCCCTTAGGGTTTTCCAAGCCTCCTCCCTTTCTTCAATTAGAGAAGGGGTATTTATGGGTGATGACTGAGTGCACAAGGCAAAAAATGGTTCTGGTTGCAAAATGTCTATATTCAATAGTAGAGAGAGAGATGGATCTTTTGAGATTAAGGTTTACACATTGGCTATACATCCATGAATGGGTTGTATATCTATATGTCAGGGCCTTACAACCTTAGGATTTAAGGAGGGACTAGTTCTAGAGGGTTTTAGGGGTTAGGGTTCAAGGGAGGCTTGTACAACATTAGATGTGAGCTGTACAACCTTGATTACTAGCCTGTACAACCTTGCTTAATGAGCTATACAACCCATTTACTCATGCTAGTAGATTAAGCTTTAGTAATGGGCTTGGTGTTGGGCTTGGGTCTTTGGGCTTTTCCAAGGTTTCATAAGGCCTTCATGTCTTCCTTTCATAATTCTCCTTGCATTCTAGGATGTATTCAATTGTTATCTTTATAGAGCTTCACATCCAGAGGTCTAAAATTTGATGCTTGCTCCTTATTAATGTTCAATGGTTATTTCTCATTTTGCAAGCTTTATAAAGCATAGGGCAAACAATGAGCATTAGATTTTTGGCCCTAAAATGCAAGGCCAGTGATGAGAACTAATAGAATCGATTCCCTAAAGTGTAAAGGAAAGGTTGCAAGAGGAATGAACAACGCTTAGGAGGATAACCTAACTCTAGAATCACTAAAAAACCTTTAGATGGTTTAACAACTAACTTGCTTGGGTGTACAACAAAGTTCTCAACCCTAATAGAAGGAAAATCTAAAATAATTGACTGTTAACTCACTCATGGTTGTGCAACCAACTAATGCTATGTATGACCAACTTCTAGGTTATATAGATAACTAAAAAATCCTAATTTTAGATCTTTAATCAACCCTATTTATTGGGAACCAAGTATTGGATGCATTCTACTCTACAAGAAAGTAAAAAAAAAATAGTGACAAAAATTAGTAACAGACTAATACTTATTGCAAATTTTCGATAGAAAAGCAGTAAACTTATAAGGGCAGGAAGTTATCGATGGTTTAGTGATGGACAAAAATTAAAAATTAACAGTAAAGTTAGAATTCATTACTAGTTTGTCGCTAATGTTCACTTCATTTAATGGAGCAAAATTTATCGAGGGAATAGTAAGGGACTATCTTAGTAACAAAAACATGATTCATCACTATTTTGGCCTTTGTTTGATAATGGCAAACATAATCTATCATAAATTGGATAAATGAAATGGTTGTTGTTCACTTATGCTTAGCAATAAATTTATCTGCTACTAAAGGCATCGTGAGTGACTCCGTGGTTTTTGCTCGAACAAGTGAAATCTTGCTTGCAACTTTATCCTTTTATTGTTTAATGGGGGCTCGAGAGGATAGGGTTTTTCACATTGGTGATAACCCCAAAGTATGGCACGCTTTGAATTAGTGAGGAACACTTAGGCCTTGCATTTTAAAGCCCATATGTCTATATGGAAGTTATCGGGGGACAAAGGTGGGATTTATACATTAGTATTATCCCTAAGAGTGTGGAGTCGCCACTCGATTTTAGTTAGGCTAAGAGTCTAAGAACCTAAACTAAGTCAATTTGAAGGTTCATTTCATCTTCACCCCATTAGAGATTAGGTTTGAAAAATTTGATATGACTCGGGGAAGAGGTTAAGCACCTTCAAATCGCTCAGGTATTAGGATCCGACCTTCAGGGATCTTTAGTTCATCTTTAATATTTTAGATGAGTTATTAATTAGTCCATTTAATAACCTTAAGCATGAATCTAATTGCAATACACTTGAACTAACTAAGTTATCAACTCAAATGGGTAAAGGGGTCTTGCATTATGGTAGAAGGGTATCATGCACTTCATCATTAACATATAGCATTCCAAAGAGGGGAGTGGGATCATATGACATAGCATAGGGTTTTTGCATGCATATCATCCATCCTTCTAACACATGTATCAAAAAGGGAACAGGGATAATGTATTTTATGATATGGAGGGATAAACACACATATCAACCGCTCATGATCACATAAAGTAATCATTGAGACCAACTTGTGGTCTAACTTAAACAATGCACCAACTTGGTGCCTAGGTATGTATCTAAGTCCATAATATATACACTCTTACATCACAAATCAATACACAAAATAGAATTGAAATTCATAAATCATGAATAATCAAAGGGATGAATATGCAATGTAAAGCATACTAGGAGGATATTGAATGACCTAAGGCAAAGATTTGCCCAAATGAGATCTTAGGGTTGATGAACTCTACCTCATATTACTCATAAAGAGCTAAACATAATTAACCATTACAAAAGTTATAATGCCAAGTCAAGGAAAGGGATTGAAGGACCGAAATACCATTCTTTTGGTTAGCACATAAACTGCTAACATAATATGAGCTCTCAAGGTCAATGAAATCTTACGTTCCTCACTTGATCGTGGCTCTAAGATGATTAAAATAAAATCAATACATTTCCTTGAAATCAAATGAAAGATCCCAAAAGCATTTTGGTATGATAAATAACAAAACCATGTGAAACATATCCAAGACTCTATTTTTAAAGTAGATAAGGGTTATAAGTCATTAAACCTCGCCCTATTCTGCCATTGGGTTTGCACACGAGCTGTACAACTAAGAATGGGTTGCACATCTATTTGTTAGGGTTGTGCAACCCTAGAATTTAAGGGGGGGACTAGTTTCAGAAGATTTGAGGATTAGGGTTCCAAGATTGGTTGTACAGTTTTGTAATAGGCTATACAACCCTATACTAGGCTATTCAACCAAGCATGGTGGACTATACAACCCATCCATCCTATTAGACAATTTTGGGCTTAGTGTTGGGATTGGTCTTAGGCTTTTTCAAGGTATCCTAGGGCGTTCCATGTCTTTCTATGGCTTTTTCCTTTACATTATAGGGAATGGGTTCAATGATTTTCATCATTGGGCTTTGAATCCATGGGGTCTAAAATTCGATGCTTACAGTTTACCCCCTACTATGTGGGCTTAGAAAATAACATTTGAGAAATGAATTTGAATAAGTCTTAACAAAACAAAGAAAGAATGTAAACATTTGTAAAGATACCCAAGGTTATAAGTCTTTAGTAGTTCCTCTAGTAGGTACTAAAGTTGTTATGGTAGCTTTCTATTAGGTATCAGGTATTTGACAACTCTTTAGTAGCATTTTAATAGGTATTGAAGTGGTTTTGACGACTCTTTAATAGGTACCAAATGTTTTGGTAGCCTTTCAGTAGCTTTTAAGTAGGTATTAGAGTGGTTTTGATAGCTCTTTAACAAGTGCCAGATGTTTTGGTAGCTTTTCAGTAGCTCTCAATCAAGTATTGAAGTGATTTTAATAGCTCTCTAGTCGGTATTAGAAGTTTTGATAGCTTTTTAGTAGATCTCAAGCAAGTATTGAAGTAATTTTGACAGCTCTCTAATAGGTTTTTAGTAGCTCATAAGCAAGTATTGAAGTGGTTCTTGTGTCGTTTGGGCCCTTATGGTATTTCTGTAATTTAATTCACATCCTTGCAACCCTTCTAGCCGTCTTGGGAGTCCGTTCTTGCCTCAGGGTATTAGACTTAGGCTTGGATGCTGTAGGAAGTGCTTCTTTGGGGTTTGTCCTCTATGGGAGAAACTAGTTCTTCTTGAAAATAATGTTGAGGCCTTAAAGGGGGAAGCTTGTCATTGAAGGATATTTCAATGGCATAAATTGAATCAGGAAGTCTAAGTTGTTTTCTAAGTGTTCTAAAAGCAAAGAGGGCATTTTGGTAATTTAGTCACTCTGGGACTCTTTAAGAGACTAGACGTATTTTAGTCAATTGGCCGCTATTGGACTCTTTGGAAGACTAGGGCACTTTGATAATTTAGCCGTTATAGGGTTCTCAATGAAACTAGGGGCATTTTGGTAATTTAGCTGCTTTGGGTTTCTATGTGAAGCTAGGCACTTTTTGATAATTTAAGTGTCATTGGGCTTGAAGAGAGGCTAGGGGTATTTTTTTAATTTAGGGATCATTAGGCTTGAAAAGTGGTTAGGGCTTAAAGAGCAAAAAAGGATGAATTGGGTCGAATGGGCTAGGGGAAAGTTGTGGCTCACAATGCCCATTTGGGCATGCCCGTTACAAAGTGGCTGTACAACTTAGTATGTGGTTGCAAGACCATATACACCCCTTTGAAAGTCAACCTTTCATTTGCACAATTCTTCTTGTCTTTTTTCCTTTTCTCTTTTAAAGATTCAAACTCAATTCTTAAGTTCCCTCAGCTTTTTGAGTGATTATCATGATCGCGTATTGCGATGATGAGATGTTCGATGTCTATGAGGAGTTTCTCAATAAGGACCTTATGACCTTGGATACTCTGGAATAGTTGTGATCATAGTGGAGGTTCTGATGGACGAGGCCATTAAAGGGCACAATTGTAAAGATGGTCCCAGTCGGCTTTCCTCCACCTAGCGAGACATTGATGGTTTGTTGAACCTCAAGATTTCAAGTCTTATTTTGGTGATTATAAATAAGTCAAATATCTAACCCTTGTCTAAGATATTTACATTAGATCTTGCAAGAATAACAACTCTTTAAATTATGATGATTGAAGTGGGAATTATGATTAAAAACTCTAAGTAATAAAGAGAGAAGATGAAGGTAAACTCTACTTATCAATCTAATGTTGCCAATTTCCAACAGGCCTTCTAGACCTCACATGAGCATTGAAATATCATAACAAGTGTTGGAGAAACATTCTAGCTCAAGTAAAGCTCTCTGGACCTCTCAATAGATGTTGTCTATATTCCTTATAGGTGTTGGACAATTGCTCAGACATAGCTATGCACATTGAACCTAACAACGAGTGTTGCATTTTGCAATGAGCATTGATTTTGACTCATAATAGGTGTTGTACTTTCGTAACAAGTGTTGGAAAAGTGCTTAACTATGAGCCCTGCTCTCTAAGCCTCGCAACTAGCATTGCAAATTCTGTAGCAGGGATTGAAAAAGTACTCTAGATTAAGCTATAACTTCTAGACCCTTCAATGAGGCACACTTAAAGCTCAACAAATGTTGAAGGTATATATAATGAGTATTGCAAATTCTCTAATAGTCATTGAAGCATTTATACAGTTTTTGAAAAATAAAGCACCAAGTTCATGCTTTTTGGAAAATCAACAACGGGCATTGTTCTTACTTCAACAAGTATTATTCTTACTTCAATGGGCATTGAGATTAGAAGTAATGACCATTGTTTATGTCTAAATTTCATTGTAGAAAAAGTGAAATAGATAATTGAAAAAGTCAAAGGAGAAGCCTTGAGCCAACCATTCTCTAATAGCTAGTTCCAACAGGCATTTTGTTAATGCCAATGACTGTTGATGTCAAAAATTGATGTGCTAACTAGTTGTTCGCTTGAAGTCAATAATAGTTGATGCCTCAACAATGGGCATGGAGATTTTTCAATAGGCGTTATTTGCTTAAAGCTATAATGTGAAGTGACAACTCTTTTTTAACAACTAGTTCTTTGTTCATGTTATAAAAGGGCCTGCTCTCAACAAAAATAGATAGAGAATTGTTCCATCAAGTGAGTAATCTATTGTGAAAGCTATTCTCAATTAAAAAGGCTATTATATTGTGAACAAAGAGTGATCTTGCATACAAGAAAAAAAAATAGGGGAACATTCATTAATCAAGGTTGAATGAGTTATCTTCAAATTAGAGTTTCAAAAATAAATTATTTAGAATTTCTCTTCACATTTTTATACCATATCAAGCCTACCTTATGAGTGTACTTTTAGTGATCATTATTGCTTGAGAGAAGAGTTTTTCTTTATATTATAGTGATATACTTTGTGTAAGGAAATTTTGGATTTGGAAACCATTAAAAATCTCAGTTTGTGAAAGGTTTAAGGTAGTACCTAAAAACTACTTTAGGTTAAGGTTAAGTAGCATTTATGAACCACTTGTAATAGGTTGATAGTCCTAGGAATCTATCACTTGTAAAGGTATGGCAAGTGTCAAAAAACTTACTTATGTAAAGGTTATTAATAGCATCTTAAGCTATCGATATAGTGAAGGCTCTAGTGAAAATACAAAACAAGAGGACATAGGCAAGTTGTGTCGAACCTTTATAAATCATGCGTGTTGATTCTTCATATATTTCCAATTTTGTTTAAAATTATTAACTTGCCATTGCCCTAGTCAACCCCCCATTCTAGGGCACTAAGGGACAACACAGTCTATAACCTGTACTGTCACTTTGCAGAAGCTTCCTTAGGAGTGATAGACATTCTTTTCTCTTTCTTTTAATTTAATTTTCTGTGTACCTTTGTCATTGTAGATTTTAGGCTCTACCCTGGAATTCCCTTTTTGCCTATGAATATTAGATTAGCTTATGAAGTAGTCAAAAATGACTTTTAGGAAACTTACCATCTATTTTTAGTGAAATTTATTTTCTATTTATCAGTCTGGTATGTTACCTCAATTTGTGTTTACTTTAGGCTTTATTCTGTGACTTGCATAAAAAAATTGAAATAATTTATAAAGTGATTCAGGAGCAATTAAGGTCCATACTTAAGTAACTTATTTTTCTCATGAATTTGCCAATATGTGGTGCATTGTTTGCTATTTTTTTTGGAAACTATCTTCATAATTTCCGTAAAAGTTGTAATTAATCCTTAATGACCAAGACTTGTTGTTTCTTTGCCTTTGAATTCGGACATATCTAATTCTTTCTTTTTTGACATCGATAATTGTGTAGGGAAAATATATGTATATGTATTTTCCATTTTTTATTCCCATTTTTCATTTTTTCTTTGTTCTTGTAGGGGATTGTTGCCTTCCAGAAGGGAGGTGGGGCTGTGGGTCCTATTGAGTGGGGGTGGACACTGCACCCTCATGTTCTAGCTTGCTTGGAGGGGACAAAAATTTAAACCTTCTTATAGATGCTACCTGATGAGACGTTAAAGGTTGACCTAGCGATGACACATGCATTGCTGGAGTGGTAGATAGATATGACTCACACCTTCCATCTACATTTGATTGGAAAGGTGATGATCACACTTGGGGACTTCACCTTCTTGACCAGGTTGCGATTCGCAAGTATTCCTATACCTACTGACTCTAGGGTGCATGAACCAACACGTCAGAGGGACTACTTGCTTAAGGTCCTCAGTTGCGTTCCCTTGCATAAGGGGTGTAGGACTATGGTGAGGTCTAACATAAGAACAAACACACCCTTGATCATAAATGATAGCTTTGACAAAGTGATCGACTAACACGTTCGCTATTTCCTACTGTATCCCCTGTCGGGAATTTTTTTCTCAAGCCCCTTTGGCGTGGCTAAGCTTTGCTTGGTACTGGTGCTAAAGGACCTAGGCCTACTGCGCCATTTTGACTCAGGGTCTATGGCACTGACGTAACTTTATAGATATCTCGATCGATGCTCATAAGACACAAGGTACATGTATGGTGCATGAGGGGTTATCATTAAAGTATATCTTAATTCTTTCTGTGTTCAAGCTCTATTTGATTGCTTTGAGACTTATGTTGTTTTTATTGACATGCATTGGGCATTGAGCTAGGTCTGCTAGAGGGGTTGGACGTCGAGGATGATGTGGAGAGTAGTTACTCCTGTTTTATATTGTGGAGCGAAAGTTATTGATAAATTAATGTTTATCACCAATTTTTGATAGAAAATCAAGGAACTTGTGAGGGGAGGTAGTTATCAATGATAACTAAAAATTAGCCGCAGAGTTAGAATTCAATGCTAGTCTGTTTCTAATGTTCACACCATTTTATGGTGTAAAATTTAGTAAAGGAACAGTAAGGGATTGTCTTTGTAACAAAAACATGATCTGTTGATATTTTGGCCTTGGTTTGGTATCGACAAACATAATCTTTCATAAGGTGGATAAATGAAAAGGTTGTCATTTCATTTGTACTTGGCAACAAATTTATTTGTTACAAAGGATATGGTGATCGCCTTGGTGGTTTTCACTTGAACAAGTGAAATCTTGCTTATGACTCCACACTTTTATCGATCAATGGGGGATTGAGAGGCCAGGGGCTTTCACATTGGTGATAACCCTAAAATTTGGCACACCTTGGATCAAAGAAGGATCCTTTAGGCCTTGCACAAGTTTCAAAGCCCATTTGTCCGAATGGTGGTCATCGGGGAACCAAAGCAAGATTTATACATTAGTATTATCCCTAAGAGTGTAAAGTCACCACCTAAATTTAGTTGGGAAAAAAGTTTGAGGAAGGTAAAATCTTAACCTAAACTAAGTCAATTTGAAGGCCTATTTCATTTTCACCCCATAATAGATTAGGTACGAAAATTAGGTATGGTTCAGGGAAAAGGTTAGGCACTCCCAAGCCGCACAAATATTGGGATCCAGCCTTCAAGCATCTTTGGTTTACATTTAAAATTGTGGTCAAGTTATTGATTAGTCTAATTAAAGGCCCTAGGCATGCATCTAATCACAATGCACTTGGACAAACCAAGTCATCAACTTAAAGGGGGTAGGGGGTCATGCATCAGGGTAAAGGGGTATCATGCACCTCATCATTCATATATAACATTCTAAAAAGAGGAACGAGATCATATGACATGGCATAGGGTTTATATGCATTATCATCCATCCTTCCAAGCATAAGTTTTTAAAAGGGAGTGGCAGTCATGCATTTTATGTTATAGAGGGATAGGCATACACTTTTCCATCACTCATGAAGACATGGAGTAATCATTGAAACGAACTTATGGTCTAACTCCAAAAAAGTGGCTACACATAAAGGAAAGGAATAAGTTAGTATTCAAGTGGTAAAAAGATGCAAAAACAAAATGAATGAATAAAACACATAAACAAAGCCATAATACCATGTCTCCTATGCTAAAGTGCTTAGTATGTATCTAAGTCTATAATATATACATTCCCACATCATAAATCAGTGCACAAAATAGAATTGAAATGCATGAATCATGAATAATCAAAGGGATGAATATGCAATGCAAAGCATACTAGGAGGACATTGAATGACCTAAGGCAAAGATTCACCCAAATGAGATCTTAAGGTTGATGAACCCTTCTTTATATCACTTGTACACCCCATAGCACAACTAACCATTATAGAAGTTAGAATGCCAAATCAAGAAAAGAGATTGAAGGACTAAAACACTATTCACTTAGTTAAAACTCCCAACACAAGGTGAGCTCTCAAGGTTGATGGAATCTCAAGTTCCTTGCTTGATCATGGACCTAAAATGATTAAAATAGAATAAATACATCTCCTTAAAATCAAATGAACGATCCCAAAAGCTTTTTGGTTTGATGAACAATAAAAACTATGTGAAACATAACCAAAACTCTATTTTTGAAGTGGATATGGGTCCTAGGTCATTAAACCTCACACTATTATGCCATTGGAGTCATAAATATCATAAAAAGTTCTTCAAAAGGAAAGAAATCTGAAAGAAGAGAAGAAAATAAACTTTGCAAAAACTATCTCCCAAGTAAACTAGGTTATATAACCCAATATTGAGGCTATTCATCCTAGATTACGGGTTGTATAGCCTACCATGAAGGTTGCACAACCCTTATTCTTTAGTTTTTAGAAAATGTAAGAAGAAAAGAGAAGGAAGAAGAAAAGGGAATTGGGGAAGTCCTAGACACTTTATTTTGATATCCTTGCCCTCAAAGGCACACAATGGATCTAATATCCTCTAAAATGTTTAGGGAATGCACAAAAAATGAATAGATTGGGCCTAATTCAATCTTAGGAGTGATTGGAGTGGGTTTGAGTTTAGGGTTTTTGTGTTAAGTATGCTTTGAGAAGTAATTTTGACAGAGTAACCTTAAGGTTTCTAAAGTAATTTTGGTAGAGCAACCTTAGGGTTTCCAACCTCTCCCCCTCTTCAACTAAGAGGGGGGTGTTTATAGTTGTTTTAGTGCACTAGACCTTATAATGCTTCTGCTCACACTATTGATGCATCCAATCATAGAGAGGGAGATGAATCTTTTAAAATTAAGGTTTGCACACAAGCTGTATAACCAAGAAAGGGTTGTACATCCATCTGTTAGGGTTGTACAACTTTAGGGTTTAAGAGGAGGTTTAGTTTTCGAAGATTCTGAGGATTAGGGATCTAGGATGGGTTGTACAGCCTTGTACTAGGCTATACAACCTAGCATGGTAGGTTGTACAACCCTGCTTGATAGGTTGTATAACCTATCAATCTTTATAGGCAGTTTTAGACTTGGTTTTAGGCTTCTCTAAGGTATCCTATGACCTTCCATCTATTTTTTTTTTGGAAATTTTCTTTACATTTTAGGGAATAGATTCAGTGATTTTCATCATTGGGGTTTACATCCAAAGGTCCAAAATCTAATGATATAGGTATTATTACGGATAACAATAAATTTTGTCCATTGCTAAGTTAATGTCGTTTCACTTATATTTAGCAACAGATTTGTCCATTGCTAAGTTAGAATGTTAAAGGGGGCATCTTCCCCTTCCCATTCCCCTATCACCGTCTCCAACAATCCCTCTTTCTCTGTTCCTCTCTCTCTCTCTCCCCCCCTCTCTTTCTCTATCTCTTTCATTCACTCTTTATTCCTCTCTCTCTTCCATTCACGACCTTCTTGCTTCCATTCTTTATTTGCCTTTTTAAGTCTATTTTTACACTCATTTTCTTAGTTGATTTACCTCTCTTGCTCTGGCCTATAGTTAGCTTTAGTTCACATTATTGGCCCTTGTGCACTAAGAAAGGAGGTTGAAATAGAAGGAGATTAAAAAATTTTGAAGGGAAGGTTTGGTTTTAAGAGAATTAAGAAGTAAAATCAATAAAGACAAGATATTTATAATAGTTCGGGTGTTAACAAACCTTACATCCACTCCTGAATTCTTCATAATTGGGTATTTCACTAAGGTAAAATTGGTGTTTCCAAACTCACACCTAACTTATACAATTTGTGTTTTATGGCTTACACACAACCCTTACACTTTCTGTTTCTAGGCTCACACACAACCTCACTCAAGTGTTTTGGACAGGCTCACACTTTAACCTTTATAAGAGTTTTGGAAGCTTAGGCTAACTCTCAACCTATTTACAAAGGTGTTTAATGCTAACAACAAACAATCAAGAATTCACAAAGAATAAAAAGTTATGAATCAAATTTGCAAGAGTTTGGTTACAATAAATGAAATTCTCTTGCGTTTGCATCTATTTAGTGGAGTATTTATAGATAACATCCACCAAAGAGTTGTTACTAACAAACTGTGCTTAAATCTTTCAGGTAAGCTAGACATATTTTGTATTAAATGCCTATCATGCAGAATCGCGGTCGTGACTAGCATTTAGCGGTTGCGATTTTTCAATTTTGCACTAGGAACCTGAAATCCCAGCAAAAAACCCCATTTTTTGTCTAGTGGCTAGTCCACATGTCAATGTACCATTGGTGCTTTAAGAAATATAGCCATTATGTTCATATGTTCAACCAAAAATCACAGTCGGGATTGATGTCCTTCTTGGGCGCAATTGAGATCGCAAATTCGTCTATTTAGTGAGGCAAAAGTACTTTCTTTGGTTATGTACTTTCTTTGGTTATGGTTATGATAGGTAGTTTGCCCTCACAAATTTTGATATTTCAACAATTGTTTTGGACACTTGGCATGCTATTATTATAGACTTGGTTCCCTCCTTGTAACTATGAAATTTGTGGTTTGTGACATAGGATGTGAACACCACCGCAAATTCCTCTGTGTGACTGTCAAGTTACCGTTGGCTAGATCGCGATTGTGATTTCCTCCTCGAATTCTTTTAGCCTAACTTCATCTATCCTTGTTGCAAGGTTGCAATTGCAAATTATAGGTTTCTGACTATAAATTTGGATGTCTTCCTTAAATTTAAAGATTTAAACTTATACACTACAAATACAACACTTGAACAAGCTTTAGTACCTATCAATCTTTATTGTCAAGATCAAAAAAGGCCTTTGACTTAGGTTTGACTAACCTAGTCCAACATTCTCCCTCTTTTTTGATCTTGACAACTTAGATTGATTTTACTTGAGTGAAGTTGGGATGGTTATAAAAACTTGTTATTCAAAGATTTATAAGATTGAAAAAGATTGACAAAGAATGCTCCTATTGCTATTTGCTCACCCTAAACTTATATTCCCCTTATGCACATTCTTTTACTACTAACCTCTCTCCTCATTTGGCAAGATCAAAAAGAGGGTAAATATTAGACATTGAATTAAGATGCATTGGTGTCAAGTGTATGAAGCATAATTGAGATAGAATAAGCATAAAGAGCAAATAAGTAAATGATAGCAAGAACCAAATAAAAGCAATCATACAACATATGAAACAAACAATTACAAAGGATAAAAACAATACCTTTCTTTATTTGAAACCATGGGATCACAATCTTTACATAAATAAAGAGATAAAAGAAAGAAAAGAATTCTAAAAACTAATAACAAGCTAGAATATCATAGAACTATCATCATCTCCGAAATCATAAGTTTCTTCATTTTCTCTTCCACCTCTAGCTTTATCGCCCTCCTCAACCTCCTCATCATTCTTATCATCAGGAGTGTCCTCCTAATCCTTAAAATCTGGGAGGTGGCAAGGGGTAGCACCAATTTTCTCTTGAAGATCCACCAAATCACTATGAAAGTGGGAGAGTAGGAGAAATCTTCTTTTTATCATCCTCATCATCTTGTCAAGCTTCTTATTGATAGAGACAAGAGAGATTTTGGGTTTGGGTTTAGGTTAGGGAGGGGGAATGGATTAAAACCTCTTTGATGACTAGCCTCTTCCTTTTCGAAGCTTGGAAAGTCTCTAACTTCTTTGCCCCAAAAGCACCTAAGGTATAAGTGTATGAATCAGGGTGAATTGCCTTGGCGTTAATGGGGTTTGACAACTCTAGAAAGTTATGAGATGGCAAAACTTACTAGTTAGGAATTTTTCATTTTCCTTATTAAGAGCACCCATATAATGGTAAATGACAATTACGTGTAAGGGAAAAAGAAATTGATTCTTTGGTTTTATACTCATGTGAATCAATTAATCAACAAGGTATCGACCAGTTTGGATTGGTTTATTTTTAGTCAAGCCAAAAAGGAAGGCAAGGTCTTTTTGAGAGACCTTATTGTTACCATCACCCTTTGCATTAACAGAGAAGGTGATGATACGATGAAAGAGCTAATTGTGTAGGGTTTGAATGTATTTGGCTTGGGAGGTCTTGGGGTCGTGTTTGGTCTTACTAGAAATTTTGGACCAAAACTTGGAGTACATGTTATCAAGAGTGGAGATGATGAATGAAATGTCATCCTTGACTTAAAGATTGAAAAGATTTGAGAGTTGTTCAAAGGTAACAGAAAAAGTTTCCTTAAAAGCTTTAATTATCAACCCGTACTGACCTACTCATTGACTCAAAGTTATGGTGCACATAAACTCTCATACTATCTCCTCATAATCAGGCTCATCACAAAAAATGAACTTAATGTACCCCAAATTTGAAAAGATAGGCATGGATCTCATCCTTAATCCCAAGTCACTCAAGGAGAAATGTGGAGGGAATTTTGTTCGATTGGACTATTTTGGAAGAGTTAGCCTTGTACCGATCCTTCTCTTCCTTTGTGATCCTTTTCATCATGTGAAGGGCAGGAGGTCCACATGGTTGTGCTATAGCTTTGCCTTTTTTTGCTCTTAAGCCTTTTTTAGGGGCCATTGTTGATAAGAAAGAGTTAGAAGAAGATTTAGAGAATAAGAAAGAAGAGGGATGAAGTGTTTTACAAATGTGAGTTAAAACACTATTTTGAAGGTTTAAATAGGCTAGAAAAGGGTGTAAAAACAGTAACAAATGGTCAAAAATTCATTTAATAAAGGGTTGCAAACGGTTGACAGTCAAATCAGTTAAATGCATGACAATTACTCAAAATCACCATTGTTAGCCTAGTGCACTAAGAAGAGGGTTGAATTGGTGGGAGATTAAAAACTTAAAAAAAGGGTAATGTGTTTAAAAAGTTAAGAAAGAGAAGAGAAAATAAACACAAGATGTTTATAGTGGTTTAGGTGTTAACAAATCCTATGTCCACTCCCTAATTCTTCACAATTAGGTATTCCACTAAACTAAACTGGTGTTTTCAAGCTCACACCTAACTTATACAATTTGTGTTTCATGGTTCACACACAACCCTTACAACTTGTGTTTTTAGGCTCACACAAAACCTCTCACAAGTGGTTTGGATAGGCTGAGACTTCAACCTCTTACAAGAGTTTTAAAAGCTAGACTAACTCTCAACTTACTTACAAAGGTGTTTAATGTTAACACCAAACAATCAATAACACATAAAGAACAATAAGAAGAATGAGTATAAAATTTGCAAGAGTTTGATTATAATAAATAAAATTCTCTTGCATTTACATCTATTTGGTGGTGTATTTATAGGCAATAACCACCAAAGATACGTTACTAAAAAACTATCCCTAAATCTATAAGTTGTGTTAGGTAAATTTTATATTAAATGTCTGTCAGACGGGAGTCATGGTCGTGACTGGCATTTTGCGATCGCAATTTTCCAATTTACATTGAGGAGTTGTAAATCATGATGGAGAACCCTAATATGTGTCTAACAGCTAATTCACTTGTCCTTCACCCATTGGTTATCCAAGAGATATAATCGTTGTGGTTAACAAACCACTCAAAAGTCTCAATTGTGATTGAACTTCCTCTTGGGTATGACTGAGATCGTGAATTCCTCTATTTGATGAGAAAACAATGCTTTCTTGAGTCGCAGTCATGACATATGCTTCGCCTTCATGATTCTTGATGTTCTAACGGTTGCCTTGGACACTTGGCCAGCCGTGGTTGTAGACTTGGTTCCCTTCTTTGTTACTATGAAATTCACGATTGTGACATAGCATGCAAATGCCATCGCGAGTTCCTCTGTGAATTAGCATGCTTCCTTCGGCTGAAACGCGACTTCTAATTCATCTGTAAATTCTTCTGGATTAGCTCCATCCATCCTTATTGTAAGGTTGCAATCGCGAATTATGGGATACTGACTGTGAATTTAGATGTCCTTCTCAAAGTTAGAGATTTTGACTTTTATTAAGAAAATAACTTATATACTGTAAAACAACACTTAAACAAAATATTAAAACTAATCAATCTCTATGTTCAAAATAAAAAGACGCTCGTGCTTAGGTTTGACCAACCTAGTCCAAAAATCTCCCCCCTTTTTGATTTTGACAACTTAGATTTATCTTAAAGAAAATCAAATGCATGAGTTGTGAAGTTGGGATGGTCAATGATCAAATAATCAGAGAATTCTAAGTTTGAAAAAGTAAGGCTCCTATAGTTATTAGTCCTCCTCAACTTATGCTATTCTTATGTACATAACTTATTCTCTCCCAATGCTATTCTCTCCCCCTTTGGCAAGATAAAAAAGAAGGTAAATTTTAAAGAGTGAATGAAGTGCATAAATTGAAATAGAGTAATCATAAGAAGCAAATAAGTATATAAAAACTAACATAACATATGAATTACAATCACATAATATGAAGCAATGAATTGCAAAACAAACACTTTTATTTATTTAATAAACTATGGGATCATAAGATTTACATCAAGAACATGAAAGAAACAACAAAAAAAGAAATCCTGAAGACAATCTAGAAGATGAGAAAACTATCATTGTCTTCAAAATCATCAATATGTTCATTCGTCGTCCCCCCTCTCCCATTTTGAGCTTCATCACCCTCCTCAACCTTTTGGTTATCTTCCTCTTCAGGATGTCCTCCCAATCTTCAAAATTTAGAAGATGGCAGGGAGTAGTGCCTACATTCTCCTGAACGTCTACTAGATCCTAATGTAGGTGGGAGAGGAGGAGAAATCATCTATTGATTATCCTCATAATCTTGTGAAGCTTCTTATTGATGGAGGCAAGGGTGATTTTGGCCTTAGGTTTAGGTTGGGGACGTGGAATAGGTTGTGCTCCCTCTTCAATGCCCTTTTCAATGACTAGCCTTTTTCTTTTAGAGGCTTAAGAGGTCTCTAGTTTCTTTGCCCTAAGAGCACCTAATATGTATGTATATGAATAAGGGTGTATGGCTTTAGCATTAATGAGATAGGGCAGGTCTATAAAGTTTTGTGATGGAAGAAGCTCTTTAGTGAGGAATATTTCATTTTCCTCATTAAGAGCATCGATGTAATGGTAGATGGAAGTGACATGGAAGGAAAGAAGAAATTGACTTTTGGACTTTGTATTCATATGGATCAATTGCTCCACAAGATAGTGGCCAGTTTGTATTTGTTTGTTTTTGGTGAGATAAAAAAGAAAAGCAAGATCCTTTTGCGATACTTTCTCGTTATCATCCCTTCTTGCGTTAACATAAAAGGTGATGATACATTGAAGTAGCCAAAAGGGTAGGGTATAAATGTATTTGGCTAGGGAGGTCTTGGGGTTGTGTTTGGTCTCGATAGGAATTTTGGACCATAACTTAGAATAGATAATATCAAGGGCAGAGATAATGAACGAAATGTCATCCCTAACTTGAAGGTTAAAAAGATTCAGAAATTACGCAAAAGTAATGTAAAAAGGATCCCTAAAGGCTCGAAATAACCTATATTGTCCAACACACGATTCTGCTCTCCGACTCAAAGTCACGGTGCACATAAATGATAGTTCTTTATTTTTAAGTATTTTTTAGGGCGAGTTTTATTATTAATTGAGTCTAATTTGAAAAAAATACTAGATAATGTCTCACTTTTGGTTTGTATTTTGTAATTTTATAGGAAATCCTGGAAATTGGAACTATTGATGAATTTGAGATTTTTTGGGTAAAATTATGTAGTTTCAGAAGTTCAAGGACCAAATAGAAATTTGATTATTCAGGGAACCAGTTTTGATATTTTTCAGACAGTGTTTGAGTCCAATTGCCATTCAAATTAGGAAGAGCCCGAGAGTCCATGCAAGAAAGGAAACTTCTCCGGCTCCTATTCGCAAGAAAGAAAGCTTGTTTTGTTTTGATTCCTAATTGGTAGAGGATGTTATTTTTCCTATTTTAAAGGGGAATAGGAGACTATAAATGGAGGAGAAATTATTAAGATTAAGAAAAAAGGAGAATTATTATGATTATTATTTTTTAGAGAGTTTTTGCTTTGTTTTATTTCTGGAGAAAAAGCCATCCACGAGAAAAGGATTATTGGTCAACTATCAAGTTCGAAGAGAATTGAAGAATATAAAGGTTTTTATCATGAACACTTTTCTATTTTATTTTCTCTTTAGTTTGATATTGGTTAGTAATTCAATTATGAACTAAATTAATTAGGCACTTGAGTATGATGAACCTTAAGATGAGTTTTGAATTGTGATTTTTTTAGATAATACAATCTTTTCATTATTTGATGGAACTCAATTGTGTTTTCTCTTTATTTCCTTGAATTGACATATCCAAAATATTAATTATTGTTTTAATTCTTTAAACTTAGATTGAGAGAACAAGTTATTGAATAAATTTAGCACAATTGAAAGGAGTTTCATGTACCCTTAGAGATAGGATAACATAAATCTTCTAGATTAGGGTCAAACCTAATAGTGAAATTCAATGAACTATAATGCAACTTTAAGGGTTTTTATTAAGAAGAGATTCCAATTAATCAACCAAGAATTAGATGTTAATGTTCTTGAGAAAGACTTTAACAAATTAAAGGAATTTCCACGGTTCCATAAACATTGAATTAGATTGTATTGTCAGAAAATCAATTTCTTAATGAGTTTTAGGGGGATTCAATACTTGAGTGCTATTTGTCAAATTGATCACCTTTTTCCACTCTCTAGTTCATATTTTCATTATTTTAGTTTGTTGAATTATTTTATTTTATTAGTTAATTAATTCACTTAAAATTATCGGTTAAATAATAGAGAAAGAGCTAATACTTGTACTTTTAGTCCTTGAGAGATCGACACTCAGTACTCCTACACTATACTATACTCGATAGGTGCACTTGCCTATTCGATCTATAGGTGTTAGCCTTGGACCATATCAAGTTTTTGGTGCCGTTGCCGGGGACTAAAATATCAGGAACACTTTATATATATTAATTTAGCCATTTTTTTTCTTTCATAATTTTTTGTCTTTTCCTTTTCGTCCTATTTTACCCTTTTTGTTTTAGCTTTGTTGTGGTTTCTAGTCTTTTTAGAGGCTTTAGCAGTTTATGACTCGAAGCAACACAACTGAGCTGGAACTTGAAGATCCTAAAATAGAGAGAACTTTTATCAAAATTTAAGACAAAAGTGTTAAGAAAAGATTGAGCATAATCAAGAGATATTAATCATGGCAGATCACCAAATGCTATGTTTGAGTATACCAAACCCACTATGATGGATGCTGGAACAAGCATAGTGAGACCCATTGTTGTAGCCAACAATTTTGAAATCAAGCAGAATATCATTCAAATGGTGCAATAGTCAGTACAATTTGATGGTTTGTCAGATGAGGATCCAAATTCCCATCTAGCTGATTTCTTGGAAATATGCGACACTTTCAAGATTAATGGAGCTACGGATGATGCCATTCATTTAAGGTTATTCCCATTTTCATTAATGGGAAAGACCAAATGGTGGTTGAACTCACTTCCTAAGGGTTCTATTACTACATGGAACCAGATGACAGAAAAGTTCTTATTGAAGTATTTTCCACCTGTGAAGTCAGCAAAATTAAGGAATGATATCTCATCGTTCTTTCAATCAGATTTCGAGTAACTTTATGAGACGTGGGAATGCTTCAAGGATTTATTGAAGAAGTGCCCACAACATGGGTTGGATACTTGGGTTCATATTTAGACATTCTATAATGGATTGAATCACATGACTCGTCAAATGATAGACGCAACGACAGGAGGTTCTCTCAACAATAAGACATCAGATGGTGCTCAAGCATTGATTAAGGAGATGGCAATGAACGAATATCAGTGGCAAACAAATTCATGGAGCAACAAACCTGCTGGTATGCATAATCTTGATTCAATCACTGCTTTGGCAAGTTGAGTTGAAGCTTTGAATAGGAAGATTGATGGATTAGTTTTAGCACCATAAATGGGTCAAGTGTTGCAATGTGACTCGTGTGGAATGGGATATAAAAGCCAAGATTGCCTTAATATGCTTGGAATATAACAAGAATGAGTGGACTATATGGGGAACATTCTAAGATCACAAAATAACCCCTATAGTAACACGTATAATCTAGGATGGAGAAACCACCCAAATTTCTCATGGGGGAGCTAAGGGCAATAAAGGAATAATCCTCCACTAGGTTATCAACAACCACAATAACCACCCCAAGAGAAAAAAATCAAATTTCAAAGAGCTAATGACCAAATTCATCTAAGCTTCCGATGCGCGACTTCAAGCTCAAGATGCCACTTTGAAGAATCATGAAACAATGTTGAGAAATCAAGGTGCTTCCATCTACAATTTAGAGAATCAAATTAGACAACTTGCTAAAATGATTTCAGAAAGACCATAAGGTAGTTTGCCTAGTAATACAAAGATGATCCTAAGGAACATGTGAAGGCGATCACCCTTAAGAGCGAAAAAGAATTACAAGCTAGACCTAAAGCTGAGGTCGAGGAGAAGAGTGTAGCGGAGACCTGAGACCAAGGTGATGCACGTCCTAAGCTGATTAAGGAATTCAAACCTACCATTCCATATCCTGTGAGACTTAAGAAAAACCACTTAGATGAACATTATGTTAAGTTTCTAGAACTCTTTAAGTAACTCCACATTAACTTATCGTTTGTTGAAGCTCTTCCGCAGATGCCCAAGTATGCAAAATTTTTGAAAGAACTTATAGCCAACAAAAAGAGACTTGAGGAGTTATCTACAGTAATCGTTAGTGAGGAATGTTTGACCATCTTGCAAAACAAGCTACCTCAAAAGCTTAATGATCCAGGGAGTTTTACCATCCTTGTCTTATTGGTGATTTGACAATTGATAAGGCTTTAGTTTATCTAGGGGCAAGCATAAACCTAACGCTTTATAAATTATTTGCTAAGTTAGGATTAGAAGAGCCTAAACCAACTAAATGAGTATTCAATTAGTTGATAGATCAATTAAATATTCTAGAGATATCATTGAGGATGTGTTGGTGAAGGTAGACAAATTCATTTTTCTCACTGATTTGTCATACTTGATATGGATGTCAACGTTGAGGTTCTATTAATTTTGGGTCGACCATTTTTGGCTATAAGCAGAGGTTAAATTGATGTTAGTGTGGGCAAATTAGCTTTAAGGGTTGGAGATCAAGAAGTGACCTTTAAAATTTCTGATGCTTTTAAACACTCACTTGATTAAGATGACACTTATTATTTCATTGATTCTATGAATTGTGCTATTTCTAATTGTAGGCAGACAATTATCTTTCGTGATCCTTTAGAGCATTATCTTGTTCATGATGAAAAGACAAGCAAAGAGGAAGTCGTGAGAAGTGAGCAAATAGTCTATCTAGAGGCTATTCAACCAATAATAAAGGAGAAAGCTTTTGAAGAGATTGATAGGAGTGAGAAACACAAATTAAAACCATCCATTGAAGTCCCACCTATATTAGAGTTGAAGAAATTGCCTGCGCATTTGGAATATGCATTTTTGGGAAAAGATTTAAAGCTCCTAGTGATTATAGCATCTATATGAAAGAGGAGCAAAATGAGAAACTTTTAACTATACTTAAAGAACACAAACAAGGTAAGTGCTTGGAAGATTTCAGACATAAGAAGAATTAGTCGCTCTTTCTGCACACCCAAGATTCTCATGGAGGATGACATCAAACCAGTTGTGCAACCACAAAGGAGACTAAATCCTAACATGAAAGAAGTTGTAAAAGCTGAGGTGATTAAATTACTTGATGCATGAGTAATTTACCCTATTTTTGATAGTTTGTGGGTAAGCCCTATGCAGATAGTACCAAAGAAAGGAGGAGTGACGATTGTCCCAAATGAGAAGAATGAGTTGATTCCCACAAGAATCATCACTGGGTGGAGAGTATGCATTGACTACCAAAAGTTGAATGATGCCACAAGGAAAGACCACTTCCCTTTACCTTTCATAGATCAAATACTAGAGCGATTATCAGGGCATATGTACTATTATTTCCTAGATGATCTATCTGGTTACTTTCAAATTCCTATTGCTCTAGAGGACCAAGAAAAGATGACATTTAATTATCCTTATGGTACGTTTGCTTATTGCCGAATGCCTTATGGATTGTGTAATGCACCCGCTACTTTTCAGCAGTGTATGATGGCAATTTTTGATGAACTTGTGGAAAATATTATAGAAGTATTCATGAATGATTTCTCTATTTTTGGTGACTCTTTTGATTTATGCCTTTATAATTTAGAAAGAGTGCTTAAACATTGTGAGACCAATTTAGTGTTAAATTGGGAAAAATGTCATTTTATGGTGCAAGAGGGTATAGTTTTAGGGCACAAAATCTCGTGTAGGGGAATTGAGGTAGATAGAGAAAAAATTGAAACTATTTCTAAGTTGCCACCCCCGACTTCAGTTAAGGCAATTGGGAGTTTTTTAGGGCATACGGGGTTTTATAGGAGGTTCATTAAGGACTTTTCTAAGAGTGCTAAGCCTTTAACTAAGTTGCTTGAAAAAGATGTGCCATTTGTTTTTACTCAAGAATGTTTAGAAGCATTTAACATTCTTAAGAACAAATTGACCAATGGCCCAATCATGGTAGCACCGAATTAGACTATTCCTTTTGAACTAATGTGTGATGCAAGTGACTTTGTAATAGGCACCATTCTCGAACAGTGGAAAGATAAGCATTTTCAATCCATCTACTATGATAACAAGACTCTCACGGATACCCAAGAGAATTACACAACTATGGAGAAGGAGTTACTATCTGTGGTTTTTGCATTTGATAAATTTTGATCTTATTTGATATTATCCAAAGTCGTTGTTTATACTAACCACTCTGCTCTGTGTTATTTGCTCACTAAGTCAAATGCAAAACCTTGATTAATTTGATGGATTTTACTATTGCATAAATTTTTTATTGAGATCCGTGATAAGAAGGGTGTTGAAAACCTAGCAGCTGACCATCTATTTCGTTTAGAGAATCCTTATTTAGAAAAGCTAGAGAAGTTGAAATTAATGATCAATTTCCTAAGGAGCATCTTTACAACATTAAAGAAGTAAGTGATTTAGATGTTCCATGGTTTGTTGGCATAGCAAATTTCTTGGTAGGTAAAGTTCTACCAAAGGGAATATCTCATCATCAAAAGAGAAAGTTGTTTTCAGACTTAAAGAATTACTTTTAGGAGGACCCCTACTTGGTCAAAATTTATACGGATCAAATTATGAGGAGATGTGTCCCAACTTCATAAGGATGGGAAATCTTAAAGGATTGCCATGTTGGACCTACTAGAGGCATTATAGTGCAAATAAGATGCCCCAAAAAGTCTACGAATTAGGTTTTTATTGGCCGACTATCTATAAGGATGCCCAAAGGTATGTAGAGCATTGTGATAATTACCAATGATCAGGTAATATCTCTCACCGTGATAAAATGCCTCAAAACTATATTCTAGTATGTGAAATATTCAATATTTAGGGTATTGACTTCATGGGCCCCTTCCCGACTTCATTAGGAAATAAATACATCCTAGTTGCTATAGATTATGTTTCTAAGTGGGTCGAAGCATAAGCTTTACCCACAAATGATGCTAGGGTTGTAGTTAAGTTCCTTAAGAAACTATTCTCGTGTTTTGATGCACCTCGGGCAATAATAAGTGATAAGGGTACTCATTTTTATAATGTGCAATTCAAAAAGGTGCTTCAAAAGTATGGTATTACACATAGAGTCACAACCCCATATCACCCTCAAACTAGCAGTCAAGTTGAGGTAGCTAATAAGGATCTTAAATGGATTCTTGAAAAAATGATTGCATAATCTAGGAAAGATTGGTCCTTTAAGTTAGATGATGCTCTTTGGGCTTATAGAACACCTATTGGCACTATGCCGTATCGGTTAGTTTATGGAAAAGCATGTCACCTGCCTGTAGAGCTTGAGTATAAAGCATATTAAGCTATAAAACTTCTTAATTTTAATCTTCTCCATGCAAGTGAGAAGTGGAAACATCAAGTGAATGAACTCGAGAATGGCGATTAATAGCATATGATAACTCTAAATTGTATAAGGAGAGGGCTAAGAAGTATCACGACAAGAGAATTCATCAATGCAAGAAGTTCAATGAAGGAGACCAAGTACTTCTTTATAACTTGTGCCTCAAATTATTCTCAAGTAAGCTCAAATCTAGATGGTCCGGACCATTTACCATTAAACAAATTTTTCCTTACGGCACAGTCGAGGTAACTCATCCTGAAAAAGGTACATTTAAAGTGAACGGTCATTGTTTGAAACTCTATCTTGGAGGTGAATTCGATGAGAAAATAGTTTATGAGAAGTTAGACCTTCTCAATTTTGAGCAATATTGCTTTGTAAAAAAAAAAGAGGAATTAAAAAAAAACTAAATTTGTGCAGTTGCTGCTGCACACATGTGCATGCTACCGCACAGAGAATCCTAAAAAATCTAATTGTGGCAGTGCTTGTGCAGTCCAAGCCCCATATATGTATGGTTTGGATCGTACATGAGTTCTTTTGTCCCATACTTGTGCGGCAACCAACACACACATGTGCGTTGGTGCACACATAGGATTTGAAAAAAAAGAAAAAAAAAATTAAAATCAACAAGTTGTGATGCACACATCTAGTGTTTGTGCGGTCCATGCCACACACATGTGCGTTGGACCGCACATGGCTAAAAAAAAAAAAAGAAGATGAGGCAGATTGTGTGCGGTTTAGCAACAACCATGTGCGTATCACTGCACATGGCTGCTGCTATATATATATATTCTCATTAAGAAAAAAACCCTTAAAACCTTTCAGGAACTGACCCCTGCCACAACTCACCTCCTCCCTGATCCCTTCTTGCCTAACCGACCACACAACAACACTACCTCACCCGTATTCTGCCCAACCGACCGTATAACAACACTACCTCACCAGCACCCTACCCCAGCTGACTCCTTGCCCCAACTTGCATCCGACCCTAATCAACCCCACACAACCTGCATCCTGCCCCAATCAACACCACATCACCTGCACTTCCTCGCCCACATCCCCTTCCTGAGTCGACTCACACCCCACATACCAACACGCCCAACCTGGATCCACCTACCCAATAATTTTAGGAGTTTTGTTTTTGGTATGTCCTTCCTCTTTATTCTTTGCTACTTGTTTGTCAATTCCAATTTTGTTTTAGGCCCTAAATCTTATACTTTTATTGTTACTAGTGCTTCATTACAAGTGATTTTGCACTCTGTTTAGGTATTATCTTGTTGGATTACTTTTGTGCTAGTGATATTCTATTTAGGTATTATCTTGTTGGATTACTTTTGTGCTAGTGATATTCCTCTTAGTTGTGCTGTATGTACTGGTTTTCATTGTCAGCTATTTGCCTCGTTATTCTATAATTACATCTCATGTCTCAGCATCGACCTTCGAAATGCCTTGCCCAACTCACTACCAATCTCGTTGACACACGGTTTACTTTCGTGGTCCATTCGACTTGGTATGATAAGCATGTTCTGCATCATATTCTATTACTTCAGACGTTGATAAGTCACTTTGCATTCGAGCTGCATTTCATATGTTAGGATGGGAATGACTCTTGGATTTTTGGGGTCCATGTTGCCCTCAAATAGTCCATGAATTTTACACTAACATTGAAAACAAAACGTTCGAGAATTGTTTAGAGATTCATTCTTTTGTTCGTGGTCAACTAGTAGTGCTCACTTGCACTTCTCTCTCATCTTTTTAAGGAGTTCCCAATGTTGGAACTCCACTTATTTTAGGTCTTAATAGAATCACTGGTTAGCATTGCATCCCAAGTGATAGAACTTTTAATTTGTCTAGAGCCACTTCTCAATTGTGCTTAGTTGTGTGCTACCAACGAGATCATTCACGGTACCTAGCTAAGCACTTGGATGCCCATTCGAGAGTCATAATTACATTGCTGGCATTTAATTTCTTTCCCAAGGCTAGTGCTCTTAATGAAGTGTGCCTTAGTGATATTTACCTTGCACATAAAATGATCCATGGTTTAGATGATATCAAAGGTATCCTTTTAGCTTCCATTTTAATTACCTATATTCGTGATGTTGTTCGTCTCTCGCGGTCGAACAAAGATTTTGTTTTCCCCATGCTCTTAACCAATATTTTTGCAAGTTTAGGGGTTGATTTTGCAGGTGCACACATGGTTCCTATAGAGTCACCGATTTCTACTGATACTCTTCGCCATTTGAGCTTATTCTCTATTGACACCCACTATCGACTGTTCACTATCCCAATTCAGTTATCCTTCGAGGATGATGCTTTTGCTGAAGTAGGCAAGCAGGACCATCATAGGAACCTCCACCAATAGTTGGTAAACCTACCCAACATCTACTGTCCCACCTAGTTCATGACGTACATAAGATGTTTATAGTGGTTCGGGTGTTAACAATCCCTATGTCCACTCTCCAATTCTTTACAATTGTGTATTCCACTCAACTAAACTAGAGTTTTCAAGCTCACATATAACTTATACAATTTGTGTTTTATGGCTCACACATAACCCTTACAACTTGTGTTTTTAGGCTCACACATAACCTTTCATAAGTGTTTTGGATAGGCTCACACTTCAACCTCCTACAAGAGTTTGGAAGCTAGACTAACTCTCAATCTACTTACAAAGATGTTTAATGATAACACTAAATAATCTATAACACATAAAGAAGAATAAGAAGAATGAGTAGCAAATTTGTAAGAGTTTGGTTATAATAAATATAATTCTCTTACATTTATATATGTTTGGTGGTGTATTTATATGCAACAACTACCAAAGAGACGTTACTCAAAACTATCTCTAAATCTCCTAGTTGTGCTTGGCAGATTTTGTATTAAATGCCTGTCACACAGATGTCACGGTCATGATTAGCATTTCACAGTCGCGATTTTAAAAATGTACACTGAGGAGCCAAAAATTACAACAAAGAACCCCATTTTGTGTATAACGGCTAGTCTATATGTCCTTTACCTATATTAGTTGTCTAAGAAATATAGCGTTGTGTTTAACCAACCTCTCAAAAGTCACAGTTGCGATTGAACTTCCTCTTGGGCGTGACTGAGATCTCGAATTCCTTTGTTTGGTGAAGAGACAACACTTTCTTGAGTCATGGTCATGACATGTGCTTTACCTTTGCAATTTTTGATATTTCAAGGGTGTCTTGGACACTTGGCATGCTGTGGTTGCAAACTTGGTTCCCTCTTTTATTACTATGAAATTCACGAATGCAACATAGAACGTGAATGCCACCGTGAATTCCTCTGTGATTCAAGCAAGGTTCCTTCGGTTGAATCGTGGTTGTGAATTTGTCAATGAATTCTTCTGGCCTAGGTCCATCCATCCTTATTATAGGGTCACGGTTGCAAATTATGGGATACTAACTGCGAATTTAGATATCCTTCTCAAAGTTGGAGATTTTGACTTCCATTCAACTTCCAATGAAAAAATAACTTATATACTGCAAAACAACACTTAAACAAAACATTAGAACTAATGAATCTCCATTGTCAAGATAAAAAGAGGCTTATGACTTAGGTTTGACCAACCTAGTCCAACAATGATCACGACCAGCAAGTTGCGACTGCTAATTTTGAAATATATGGATAACAAATAAAAAATCCTTAGTAACTGGCATGGTCAATAGTCTAAACTTTTGAATTTAAAAAAAATTTACGATGGGGATTAAAAGTAGCGACCACAAATTAATGGTTTAATAAACAGATGACATGCAAATCGCAATTATGAATCAAGAAGTAGCCACTGCGAATTACAAGGTATGAAAGATAACTAAGAAAAGATAGGATTTGACTTTCTGAGTTATGACCCACTTAATATATTATTGCTTAATTCATACAAATTGGCATAGAGAGACACAATTGCATAAACAGTGAAGACATTTAAAAGAGTTTGCTATGCATACATTACACATAACGATCAATCATTCAAGAAAAATACACCATACAAAGAGTATTCTAAGAGATCTAAATTTCATTTCAGGGAGCTTTTATCAAGTATTCCCAACTCTCTCTTAATGAAGTTCATCCTTTATTCATTGAGAGGTCTAATGAAAATATCCACAAGTTGATGATTAGTATTTATAAATTCTAACACTACATCACCATTTTGGACATGATTTCTAATAAAAAGATGCCTAATGTCTATATGGTTGCTCCTAGAGTGTTGGCTAGGGTTAAAAGATTTATTGCACTAGTGTTATCACATTTGATGGGAATGTGATAAACAACTTTGCCATAATCCTTTAATTGCTATTTCACCCAAAAAACTTAGGTACAAAAACAACCCACAACTATATATTCTGCTTCGACAGTGGATAAGGCAATCGAAACGTGCTTCTTACTAAACCAAGACATTAAGCTTTCTCTTATGAATTGTCAAGTTCCTAAAGTGCTCTTTCTATCTAGAAGACTACTGGCATAATATGCATCCGAATAACCTCAAAAACTAAATGATGAATCTCTAGGATACCATAAACCTAGATGTAATGTGCCATGTAGATATCTGAAAATCCTTTTAATAGCATAAAAATTAGATTTTTTAGGGCAAGGTTGAAATCGATCACACATGCATATACTAAACATTATATCAAGTCTATAAATGGTAAGATAAAGTAGAGAACTAATCATACCTTGATATCTCTTTTCAATAATCGACTTAGCTGATTCATCCTTATCTAATTTGATGGTAGCACTCATTGGTGTTTTTGGTACGTTACATTCATCCATGCCAAATTTCTTGAGTATATCCTTTATGTACTTAGTTTGGTTGATGAAAATCTCTTCTTTGATTTGCTTGATTTGTCAGCCAACGAAGAATTTGAGCTCTTCCATCATGCTTTTTTCAAATTCCTTAGTTATACATTTAGCAAAATCCTTACAAAGAGATTCATTAGTAACACCAAAAATGATATCATCATCATATATTTGCACAATTGGTGTATCATGATTATGCTTTTTTACAAATAAAGTTATGTCAACCTTCCTTTTTTTAAAATCATTTTTCAAAAGGAATGAACTTAGTCTTTCATACCAAGCTCTTGGATCTTGTTTCAAATCAAACAAGGCTCTATTCAATTTAAAAACATGATTTAGAAAGATATGGGATTCAAAACTAAAAGGTTATTCAACATAAACTTCCTCTTCAATAATACCATTTAAAAATGCACTTTTAACATCAATTTGAAAAAGTTTGAAATTTATGTGACATATAAAAAAATTCGAATGGCCTCTAATCTTGCTATGGGGCATAGGTTTCATCATAGTCAATGCCTT
>CATIWR010148318.1:0-33886 GCA_949677035.1 Omphalea diandra
TATGATAATTATTTTTTATAATTAACTTTGAAAATAAAATTAATTATGTATATTTTCATTGATTGATGTTGATTTTGGCAAATAACAATATAAAGTGAAACGTATTTAAGGTGTGTAGTAATGGATGTTTCTCCGCTTTACAAACGCTATTTTCAACTCCACTTTTATCTTTTTTTTGAAAATGGGAGAGAGAGAAAAAAAAGAAATAGAAAAAAATAGTTGAAAAATAATTTTTTTACTCAGAAATCTCAAATTTTAATCTAATTTTTAATTATATGCAAAATTTTTAATTTCATCAATTCTTCTACTGTAATTCGAAGATATAGTGTAAATTATATACAAAAGTCAAAATTAAATTTAAAAAAAATGATTTTTAAACTGACATCACTTACATCAAATAATTTATAATAATTTCATCAAATACCACTTTCCCTTGGTTAACAATCTTCTTAAGTTTCTCTCAAAAAAAAGGAAAAAAAAAAAAAAAAAACACAATCTCCTTAAGTTGCAAAAACCCAAAGCCTGTGGTTTTTCTTGTATGTAGTCATCATGCCATATGCTGAAGGAACAAGAAAGATGAAGAATGGTGGTTTCTTTTAGATCTGTTTCAATGACTAAATCTCTTGCTTCTGCTTTTCTTTCTTTTTTTTTTTTTGTTTTTTTTCCTTTCGAGACTCATCTCATCAGATCATCTTCCCCTTTTTTGCCTAAAACACTTTCTTTACCTTTCCCAGGAAAAAAAAATGTCTAATGGGTTTTTCTCAACTATCGTGGCATCATTGAAGGCACCTATGCTTCTTGCCTTTCCAATCTCCTCATTGTTCCTCACATGGCTACCAGTGGATCTTGTTCGTGAAGAGCTCGTTTCCTCCGGTCTTCTTCCCTCTTAGATATTATCATTTTCCATTTGCTTAATATATATATATATATCATAACAAAAAGTCGAAGCCACGAGGTGAAGGATAAGGTAATTGCTAGGGTTTTTAAATTTGGAGAAAGTGATTTCTAAATTGATATGGCATACATATCATTGAATACTGAGAAAGAGAGAGAGAGTTTCCTTTACTTTGCATGTTCTTTTGTTCAATAAGAGTAAGAGTTTCTTAGCTAAAAGTGACGGATCGTTACCCATATAACAAATGAGAAAAAAAGAAGAAGATGAATTAGAAGAGAGGGAAAGCAGCGAGTTGCATAACCCTAACTCATAACTCAATCATAGTTAGTTAAAGATAATTTATAACTTAATCTCATATGATGTGTTTAATTTTTGATGATGTGTATGCCATGTCAGTTTAAAAATTACTTTCCTTAAATTCAATTTCAACTTTAAATATAATTAGTACTATATCTCTAAATTAGAATAGAATTGATAAAATTAAAAATTTTATTTATAATTAAAAATTAGATTAAAACTGAGGTTTTTTGAATTATTAAACATTTTCTTTATTTGCGAGAGTAGAAGAAAATAAGAAAAGGAGAAAAGTGGATGATTTTAATCCTTTTAGGTCCTTAAATTTATTTTTCCCCCATTGTGTGGAGAAAGTGAGAAGAAAATGAAACTAATTAATTTTTTTAAATAATATAAAACATCAAATTCATTTAAATTGTAATGGGTAAAAATATAAATTAAACATTCAACTATTGTCATTATTATTTAAAATTAAAAATGTATTGTCTCATTTTCTTTCTCAAACTTCTTATTCTTTTAAACAAAATAATTAATTATACATTTTATCTCTCTTTATTTTCTCCATCTTTATTTTTCCGCTTCACTTGCTTCCCTTCCTTCAATTTTTTTTCCAAACAGAAGGGTCAAGTAAAAGCACCAAATCAAACTCAAAAAAAAAAAAAAAAAAAAAAAGAAAGTAAAAGCACCAAATCTAGTGACTGGAAATTGGGTATGGGCCTCATGTCCACGTGGAATCTAGCAATTGGACTGCCTTAATCCATCAGAAGGCTCTAAACTGTTGATGTGCATCACAGATTGGACTAATCTTAACCATATCAAATCACATGTAGACCATGGTAAATGATATCAGAAGAGAAGTGGATGCGGCCAAATCTTAAGGGGAGAGTCGGGCCACCTGCAAGTTCAAGTGATCTCTTGTACTAATCGCGCGGTTAATATTTGTCCATGGTGAGAAGTAGTGGACTGCACATGAGAATAATTTAGAAGCAGGAGAAGATTTGCTCGAAAGGGATGGAGGATTGATTCCTTTGTGTTTTAGTATATGGGTTAATCTTCTTCCCAAAAATTTCCTTACTATTGATTCCAAATTGTTGAAATAAGATAACTTGGGGGAGGGGTCGGGGAGACTTAACATAAATTAAAAATAATATGTATGATATAATATTATGCCTTCAATCTTTATTTTTTGCACTTGGCTGGACTCATGGCAATGAAAAACCATTTATTATTCTAAATCCATCAGTAGTTTTATAACTAATTAAATTTGATAAATTTTGTAGCTCGATCTTGATAATTAGTACTGCAAGATCTGCAAAAAAAAAAAAAAAAATAGAGAGAAATTTTGATTATAGTGTCATACCACTTTTAACTGTGATAATTAGATTTATGATTTATCTCATTCAATTCTGGTCATTAGTTATTTTTATTAAAAAATTAAGGTTAATATAGAATTTTGCAGTATCGTTTCTCAATTGCTCACTTTCAATTTCAAAACCTTTTCTTTTATATTATATCACTTGTTGTCTATTGGTATTTACCAATTGGATACTCAATGCTGAATAAACTAAGTTTCCTACTGCAAACAGTTGCACATTAACAACACCCATCATTATTTATTTTAGAAAGGGATAATTAAAAATTTAGTGTTTGTTCTTTCAATTTTTTTCTATTTTAGTATACCAAAATTTTTTTGGTTCAATCAAATGTCTAAACAGAAATAATTATTATCAATATGGTGTTTTTGTTCATTTTTTCCTTACCTGAATAATGAGTAAACAAAATGAATGCTAAATAGATGCTACATTGGCAAAGAATTAAATTAAAAAGACAAAAACGGCCATGACCATAGCAGAACAATAAATTAACCAAACCCAAACCCTTTTTTCACCTGATTTCGCACTTCTTCAAGATCCAACTATTTTTCGTCACTTCTTGGAAAAAACAAAAACATATTTTCCTGGAAATGTTGCACAACAACACAATCCCTCTCCACGCTTCATCCCAATTCAACATCGACGAGACCGAGAACCTAATCAACACCAGCGTCCAATCGAGTCCAACAACGGTCCTTTTGGCTCAACCGCTTAGCCCACCACGAATCCTTGTCTCTTCCTCTCAATTCTTTCAATCAAACTTTCCTCGTTTACCATCGACTAACCATAAACTACCTTGTGTCCTTTTCGTCCCCACTTCGCCCAATTGCTCGTCAACTCACTATTGAATAACGAGGTATTTGGGTTTGGGTTGGTGCCCATTATGTTGATAGAGCCAGTTTGGGATATAATGGAGAGATCTGTCGAGGATCATGAGTAATTTGAAGCTAGTGGTGTTTGCTAATCCTTATGAAGAGGATCCAGGGAAGGCACTTGAGGATTGGGACCCGTTTTTCTTTATTGTGTTTCTTGGGCTTACTCTTTCATGGTCTGCTTCGGTTAAGAAGGTAAACTGACTTTTCTTTTCTTTTCATTTTTTACTTTTGATTTATGTTTGTTGAATCTGTTTCTTTTATCAATCTTTTTTAATAATTTGTACAAATGATATCAATACTAATGACTTTTTAATTGGCCGGACTTAATGCAAACCGAGCACCAACATTGCATGCTTGAGTTATATCTGTGATACCCTTTACAAATTTTGTTATATTTGATATTAAAAGCTATATTTGTTATATGGTATGGTTTAAGCTAGTTATATCGAAGTGATTAATGGAATTGAGAATTGTTACACACGGTCATTTGTACGGGCATTGAGTTTAAAGATGGGGGGAGTGGGTAGGGAGGTTTTCTTACCAATGTAGGCTTGGTAAATTGATTTTTGGTTGTGGTAATCCTTGTGTGTTGAAGACCTCATAGACACCTAGAAACCCAGGAAGGAGATTCTTGGCATGTTTTATAAAGATTTGTAAGTGTTGTAATGAAGTTTATGTTATGCTTTAGTTGAATGAATTTTCCTTTTGTTAAAATGAGTTTGGTTTGGATGGTAGGGTGGTTGTGGATTTTTTCAATGGGTTGATTCCCCAATGTGCGACAAGGCTAGACAAATCATACCTGGTTTGTTGCAGAAGATAAAGAGTATGGAGTCGGAGCTAAAAATCAGCAGAACTAGAGAAAAGTTTATGTGGGAATTTGTAGTCGTTTTGATTATTGTGATAATTTTTAAGTTAGTTGTTCTTTAAGCTTAGGCGATGTTTTTACTTGTAACGATGAAGATGTAGTTACTGACTATTGAAGATAGTATTAAGCTTAAGAGAGGTTTCTGGATGTAATGCTTTGGATGTACTGACTATTACAAATTGTATGGTGGATTTATTTACTTCAATTATGAATGAAATGAAGCTTGTTTATTGTAGATAATGTGTTTGATAAAACGCCAATGAGAAGAGTTTGTGTGTTAAATGTGCCTAATGATTTAATAGATAAAATTTTAGGAAGAAATAATTACAATAGGTATTAAAAATTGAATGAAGTGGTCCTACAATATGAGAAAGAAAATGGTTAGGAAATGATAACATATTTATCTGTTTTAAGTGTATGTTGAAGTGGTTTTGCAATATCATAACTCTTAAAAATTGGCATGTTGTGGTCTTGCAAGACCAAAATAGCCACATTTGGCCTCAATGAAATCAGGCATATACTAAGTAAATGAATAAAATAAAAGAGCATAAGTGGAATTAATTAACATTGCGTTAATGAATAAAATAAGAAAATATCGAACTAGTGGCCAAATTGGCAGTTGTTTGCTTCACAATATCTCATTGTCATTAACAAAATATAGCAACATCAACCAAAGAGGTTATTCCAAGCCAATTAGTGCCAAAGAGAACTCTACTAGAATTGTCGTAATATTAGTTAGTGTAATACTAATTGAATCAATTACAATAATAATTGTCATAAACCTTACTTGGTACTTACAAACTTCTATTAAAGCAAAAATGAAAGCCCTAACAAACTTGCCTCAATCCAAGTTTTAATAAAGGTTGGATAAAAGAGAGCATTTAAAAGCAAAAAATAATGCTCAATAACATTCTGCACATGTATACAGTTGTTGGAGCATATTTCATTGACATTCTTTAGGATTTTCTATTATGGACTAATGACCCTTGTGCTGATTGTATGTCTCCAATTAGGTTAGTTGATGTTCCTTCAAGTCTATTGTTTCTTGTACTTGGTATTTCCACATTATGCACTTTATCATTTCTCTTTTTGCTTCCTTTTCTCTTAATATAAGAATGCTTCCTTTTTCTCTTTAATGTTTCCTTATACTCTTTCTCTGAGCATTTTCCTACATAAAAGCAAGTAAAACATAAGATTATATTGATCGAATATAAAGAAAAAAGAATCAAAGTTTAGGGACGTACACCTAAAGCTGAGAACTTATGATAAATTGCTTCCCCCACTTCTTGAACCTTTGATGTCTTTCGGTCATAAAGTTGGGTTTAGGTTCATCATCGACTTTTTTTTTTTCCCCGCTAGCCACAATTACTCTTTCTCCCCTTCTCTATTAGGCTACAATTAGCATTTATGTAAAACACTTAAACTCAGAAACACTGTACAAATGTAAATTAGAAAGTCAATTAAACATACGTTGAATATTGGTATTAAGGTCACTTAAACATACTATTAGTATTAAGGTTACAATACACCCCAACTCCACTTGGATATTTGGATTAAGAGTTGGACTTCCATGGTTGTGTAACAACAACATATAAACCTTTCCTCTTTCTAGTATATTCTATTAGAGAGTGCAAACTAGCAATGGATTTTGTGGTATTTAAGGGATTGACAGTTGATGTATTGATAATAAGAGGAGTTATATATGGTAATTGAGTTGGTTCTAGAATACTTGACTACTTTGACATAACATGATAATGAGCAATATAAGGCTCATACATCAACACGATTGAAAATTAACACAATAATACAAACAACAACCTGAGTAGAATTAGTCATGTTCATAGAAGCATTTTGAAATTCCTGTAATGAAGGTTATGCTACTGCAAGTGGTCTAGTTCCTTTACCATCAAATGTCTATAAGAATGAAAAAGAGTTAGCATACATAAAAATGTATAAAATTCCTAAATCACATTTAAATTGACTTTTACTTTAAATTTTGAAGGCTTTGACATCTAAGGAAGGTCTAGCTGCCTATCACCATTAATTGACATCAAAATATTGTTAAGGTCTGGTTGTTAATCACCATTAAAAGTCCTTGCATTCTGAGAAAGGTTTGGCTATCTATCATAATTTTGCTCAATTACATCATGTTCTTGTCTCCCATCTTGTTATTGCTCTTGTTACCTCTTCTCTTTAAGCACTGGACAACTTTTCTTGTTATGTCCAGGCTAATAGCAAAATTGGCATATCATCATCCTTCCCCTTCTTGATAATTTAGTCCCATTTCCTTGTTCATATTCATCTAGTTTTTAATTATTGGCTGGTCTTCCACTCATTCTCTTATCAGAAGGAGGCTGAGGTAGATCTATGTCTTTTTGCTCCCAAAACTTGCAGCTATTCATTGGACCCATCATGAATGTATAGGTTTGTTTTTACTTCTCCTTCCTATACCAACTATGTACCCAATCTTCTAGATTTTTCTCTAAATGGTGAATTACATACACAACATGATGGGAAGGTATCCCTATTAATTCCCAAGCTTTACATAAGCGAGTTTGGTTCTTTAAATCAACCACGTAAGTGTCACCCTTTTACTCCACTTCAAATCCATCATCTCCATTAGATAGTATATGACAACTTGTACTTTCAAGATAATTTTCATATAATTTCTTCCTAATTCTAGGTCCAAAGTGACACATCTATTTATCACATATGTCTCTATTTGTTCTTAACCTATTCATCACCATCATTTTGATTTCTTCTAACATGGTCAATATGCTTTCTTCCTAGCTTCAACTATATTGCCATTAAATGCCTAAATTAAATTGTTATCTATAATATCACATTTTACCTCTTTGTTGAAATATGCACTGCACCGATGCCTTGGATGAGTGTTAAGAATATCATCAAAACCTTTTGGAGTTAGCTTTTTCAACTCCTTCATTTTAGCCTCAAACTCTGGCAAGTTGTTGGATTTTGCACAAATCTAGAATTGCTTATGCAGTGTCTTTCCCTTATGTTTTTTCTTCAATTAGCATGTAGGTGTCTTACACAACACTAATATAAGTGTATTTCTTCAAATCAACCAACTTCATTTCACCAATACAAGTGTATTTCTTCAAGTAGTTATTTACAAGCCATTTTACTGTCACACTTTTGTTTGTGAATAAAGCTGAACAAATGTGTTCATCAGTAATTGATTTAATATAAAACATATTTTTAGGCTTTTCAATTACAACATAAAGATAATAAGGGAATGAATTCTTAGTACACTTAACTCTAAGTTGGTCACTTGTATTCCTTACTAACTTTAACTCTTTTCTTTCTTGTATGGAAAACCTGTAATTACCTCTTCAAATTCTGAAGGGCCTCTAAATGTCATACCGAAACACATGTGGATTTTCTCTGCTCTTGGATCATAAGCTAGAAACTTGCTTTTTCCCCTAATAACATGATCACTAGAAGAACCATTAGTGCTCACAACACTCCACTCTTCATCAGATTAAATGACATCATCTTCTATCTATTCTTCAACGCCAGGTTTATATCTTGGTAAGTTTGAGGGTACCCTTTGGTTCTGCAATTCTTACACTTTCAACTTGCCCTTGATCATTACTAGAAGAACCATTAGCACTTACTACACTCCATTCTTCATCAAATTAAATGACATCATCTTATATCTCTTCTTCAACAGCAGGTTCATATCTTGGTAGGTTTGAAGGTACCCTTATTAGTTTTGTAATTCTTGCACTTTCAACTATTCTGTTTCTATTTTTTGCCTTTCTTATAGCTCTTTTAGCATTTTGTAGCTCATCGTCATCATCTCTAGAGAGCCACTTACAGTCAATTAGATCAAGATCTTTTCAATAAAAATATCTTCAACCTTACCATCTTTCTCAGTTTGATTCAACCCTTCTTCCTCAACACCATTATGTTCCTGTAAATCCTCAAGTTCAGTAACATTAATAATAATTAGGCCATCATCTTAATTCAATTATTATTGATCAATACCACTTGCAACAAACTTATGTTGCCTGTAATCTTGTTCAGTTACCTGCACTTCGATTAGGCCATCATCTCGAACCAAATCATATATACCACTATCACTATTGCCACTCACCACAAACTTTTCTTCATTAATTACAACAACATCAGGTGGTGCTTCTCCTCTAAGAACCTCATTATAAATAGATCCCAAAACCTCATTTGGGATAACCTCTTTAAAGCTTCGACTAAACTGCCTAAAATGACATTAATTTCCACACCTAATGAAGATTAAGTTGGTGCATTATTAATGCCATCTCTAACTACATTTGTAACAACATTTGCTTTCTTACAAACCTCACATTCTTTACCTTCAATATTCAATGACACATCTGACTTGTCATTAATTGCAACCACATACTCATCAGTTGTGATATCAAATATCTCATTGTTTTTCCTAACAACCTCTGAACCTTTGCAATAACTTTTCTTTAACTTTAAGAATAGTGTGCTCCACTAACACATCAACACTTTTATGTGTTTTAAGAAACTCAATGAATATTGCAATGGACCTTTCATACAAAAATTGAAAGCCATGTGATAAAGGGCTTATTTGGGTCACTAAAGTGTAACTTGGTCAACTTTCTATTACCCAACAGTGGCTAAACTAGTTTTTCCAAATAAGACAAAGTAATAATCCCTAAATCTATTGCCTCCACTTCTATTATGTTACCCCATATATAAAATAAATTATACTCCCTACTAGACTCCATTACAAAGATTCTCCCATAGTAAAGATGAATTACGTGCTCACCCATTCTGTAGAGAATAAAATAAAAAATTGCAATCAAGATGGAAGCAAAATGACAAAATCCATACACCCTTTATGTAAAAGAATAAAAACTTATGACTGAAACCCATTTTTAAATGCCAAAAACAACAACTTTCATGAGAAAAAGACAAACCAATAATAACAAACTAACAACTTCTTTTTCAATGGGTGCTACCACTTTTACATGAAAAAGATAAACAAAGTAAAGAATATTACTTTACCTTTTTAAAATGGGTGAAATGGACAACAAAGGTTGTTTAACTTCAGTTTCTATTTCAATGCAAATCCCTAATTTGTAATCATAAATCCCTAATTTTTTCGGCATAGTTTTTATCTTTATGAGATATGAAATTAGAAGAGAAAAAACTACATTATTTACCCTTAAAAGTCAAAATGATGCATTTTAATGTTAGTAAATTAAATAAGGGTATTTTTTTTTATCCTTTTAATTTAATTTTCTACCGATGTGGTATCTATTTGGCATTCACTTTGCTTCCTCATTATTCAAGTAAGAAAAAAAATGATCAAAAACACCATATTGATAGTAATTATTTATGTTCGAACACTTGATTGAACAAAAAAATTATTCAGACACTAAAATAGAAAAAATTGAAAGTACGAACACAAAATTTGTAATTATCCCTTTTAGAAAATAAAATATGAGGAGGTATGGGTATCTCATACATATTGGTAGACTACAAAGCATTAGACTGAGAATTTGTACATACAGATCTATACAGATTATTTATGGGTATATTTGAGAAATTTTTCTTTCAATTGAATAATAAAAAAACAATTAAAATTGGAGAGAGATAGGAGGGAGAGGTTTGGATTGTCGGGCATATTGACTTTAGAAAGTACTGAAAAATGAGACCATAAAATATCTATATTATTCTCAATTATTTAATAACAAATTACTCTTTCTGTTTCAAATTAGATGATATTTTAGAAAGAGATTTTTGTTTCATTAATTAATTTTTTTTCAATTTTACATTTTCTTTCTTTCATAATAATTGTTTTTTGTAGAGTACACAATAATTTAGAAAAATAATTAATTAAGAGTAACATAGTCTTTTATTTATATAATAACATCTATTAAATATAAACTTTAATATATGTACAAAAACCTTAAACAACATATATTATGAAATAAAGAAAGTAATAATTAAGATTGAATAAGATAAATTTAATGCTCATAATTATAAAATGGTAAAGTGTCATAATGACACCGTAAAATGACCCATAGTAAGAGATAAACTCCTTTTCTAGCCTTCCAGCCTAGAAGTCTTGTCCATTGTTCATTTAAAAACATAATCCATTATAGGTTGAGCTGCCATAATGTGAATGAACTAATCCAACTCAAATCAACTAGCCTAATTATTAGAACTATTTATGGTAATAAACTAAATAATTCTAAAAATCAGAATCCATAAGTCTTTAATTTTGGTATTCTATTTTGAATTTTTGGTTACTAGACTAGGATCTTATGTGAACTTTTTATTATTTAATATCATTTCCATTTTTTATTTGTAATTTTAGAAAATTTTCTTTTTATCTGTGATTGCCATTTTAAAAAATTAAGTGTTAATTTTTTTGATTTTTACCATTTTTTTTTTGTGTGGAAGAGAATTAATGGTGTGATATTTTGAATATTTAAAGTTACTTTTTTATGATTAAATATATAATAGCTATTCCAATTCTTGTACAATTATCTTAAATAATAGATAAAAAGAAATAGAAAGAGTAGATGATAAAAGGGATTTAAGATAAATTTGTTTAAATTTACATAAGAGTAGGTTAAAGTTAAATGATAAAATATAAATGAAAGTTAATCAGTTAATCTCATTTATGAATTGTTTTATAATATAAATAAAAATTAATAAAAATTGAAATTTTATATCCATTAACCTCTAAATGCTTATTTTTCTTAATTTTCAGGAAAGATTTTAATCAATTTATACCCATTAATTTTTTTATTGTATTAAAAATCTCTTAAATGTAGTGAAAATAATTAATTTTCATTTATATTTCATTCTGTGTTTCCATCACTCTCATTAGAGTTTATTTTCATTCTTAAAAAAAATTCCCATGCAATACTTTAAGAAAAAATATATAAATATATGTTATTGATATAACAAATGTAATATAGCTTCATATAAATAAATGTTGAACCTTAAGGTTCTAGGTTTTGTTTTGATGATCACAAACACATCTAAGAGCTAACTTTTGACAAAGTTATTTGTGTTAATTTTTGCAGGTACATTAATTCATTGATATATGATGATTGGAGAAAAAGTTATGATTGAAAACTCCAAGTATTAAGAGAGTAAAGATCAAACAAACTAAACTTGATAGTCCAACGGGTGTTGCCATAATCCAACAGGCATTGTGACTCTAGCAGTGGGCATTGTGACTCTAGCAGTGGGCGCTGAAGGAACTCAACAAACATTATATTATCACTTTAACATAAGCAAAGTCTTTTGGATCTCACAACAGACATTGTCCTCTATTACAACAGGCGTTGTCCTCTATTACAACAGGCGTTATATAACTTAAAACTCACGAGCTATGCACATTAAACTTCATAAAGGACATTATTCTTGATCTCTCAATAAGTGTTGCATTTTCGCAACAAGTGTTAGACCAAGTGACTTGAATTGAGCAAAACTCTTAAGATCTCGAAATGAGTGTTGAAAAAGCTCCCTATATTTGGCTAAAGTTTATGGACCCGCCACCCAGACACTTTCAATAACATAATAAGTGTTAAGGATGTTCAACGGGCATTGGAAGTTTACCAACAATCATTGAAGTACTATTAAAGATCTTGAAAAACATAGCATCAAGTTCATACCTTCCTGGAAATCTACAATGAATATTGTTCATATTTCAACAAGGGTTATATTGAAGCCTAATAGGCATTGAGATTTCTCAATAGCCATTGAAGTTAGTTTAATAAACAAATGAGAATGTCAAAGGAAGAGCTTTGAGATAAACTTCCCATCGGGCATTGAGTGTCTACATCTATAATATGAAGTGACAACTTTCTTTTTAACGACTAGTTCTTTGTTTCAACCTATAAAAGGACCCATTTTCAACAAAAATAAGTAGAGAACCATTTCATTAAGCTAGTATTCTATTATGAAAACTATTTTTAAACTAAAAGGGTGAAGTAAGAGTGATCTAGCAATCAAAAGAAGTTTATTGTTTAAAGCTTGTAGATGTTGTCTTTAAAATAGAGTTTGAAGAATAAGTTTTCCAGATATTCTCTCAATACTCTCAATCAGGTTAAGCATACTTTGTAAGTGTACTTTAAAGTGTTTTACTACTTGAGTGCGAGAGCGTTTCGTTAGTACCAATGACCGTTGAAGTTGTATTTTACTTAACAACCACCTATTTTTATGAAATCAATCATGGTTGATAACTTAACAATAGACATGGATAATTTCCATCGGGCGTTGAGTGTCTACATCTATAATATGAAGTGACAACTTTCTTTTTAACGACTAGTTCTTTGTTTCAACCTATAAAAAGACCCATTTTCAACAAAAATAAGTAGAGAACCATTTCATTAAGCTAGTATTCTATTATGAAAACTATTTTTAAACTAAAAGGGTGAAGTAAGAGCGATCTAGCAATCAAAAGAAGTTTATTGTTTAAAGCTTGTAAATGTTATCTTTAAAATAGAGTTTGAAGAACAAGTTTTCCAGATATTCTCTCAATACTCTCAACCAGGTTAATCATACTTTATAAGTGTACTTTAAAGTGTTTTACTACTTGAGTGCGAGAGTTATCATCATCTTTAAAGTTGTGTTTTATTTAAGAAAACCTTTGGTTAGGAGATCTTAAAACCATACTTTGTGAAATGTTTAAGGTAGTACTGAAAACTACTTTGGGATAAAATTTTAGTAGCACCCGTAAGTCCACTTGTAATGGCTTGTTAGTGCTTGAAAATTACTATTGTAAAGGTGGTTGATAACATCTTAAGCTATCTTAATAGTGAAGGCTCTAGGGGGAACACTAAAGGAGAGAACATAAGCAAGTTATGTCGAACCTCTATAAATCTCGTGTCTTGATTCTTCATTCATTTTCGCACTTAGTTTTTATATATAATTAATTATGAGACATTGTTGAAGAAGGAAGAGAGGTACCAACAAAGCTAATGGGAGAAGTTCTATTACCAAAGCCTAAAAGTGAATGAACTACTGAAGAAAAAGAAGGCAAACTTAAAGAATAAAAAAGCAATGGATGTTCTTTTCTATGTAATCCACAAATCTCAGAATGCTAAATTGTAAATTTATACATCAGCTAAAGAAATATGGGACACCTTACAAACTCAAAATGAAGGAACTAGTGAAGCAAAAAAAAAAAAGATTCATTTACATTGATATATGTATGCAACCTTTATATACAAACCCGATGAAACTATTACTAAGATGTACAATAGATTCATAGACATTGTGGGCACTCTCAAAACTTTAGGGAAGTCTTATTCAAATAAGGACATGGTAGCAAAAATCCTGAGAACTCTTCCCAAAGATAAGTGGGAAGCTAGAAAGGCAGTTATAGAGGAAGCCAACAAATTGGGGGACCTATCACTTGATGAGCTTATGGGAAAGTTATTGGCTCATGAAATTGCTCTTAAAAAGCCTATTAAAAACCTAAGAATAAGGAAGAATGACTTGGCATTGAAAGCCAAAGACGTACATTCTGAAACTCCTACTTCTTATTCATTAACTTTTTCTTTTTCCAATTATGATAAAGATAGTAGTGAAGATGAACAGTTTGCTCTCATCACCAATCAAGTAAATAAATTTCTTTCAAAAAAAGAGTAAAAGGGTAAGGAGACACAAAAAGAGAGGAACTAAGAGTGAACTCTTCTACTATGGATGCAATGAGAAAGGGCATATTAAATCAGATTGTCCTATGATCGAGAAGAGCAAGTTCCCTTCTAGAAAACACACATTCTAGAAAGGAAAGGAAGTGTGCAAAATCACTTGGAATGACACTAGTGACTTCGAACCTAATAAGGATGAAATAAGAAAGGAGCTAGCTAATCTCTGTCTCATGGTGACTGAGGAGCATCCAAATGCATCTTTAAGTGAACACTTATCCAGTAATGACAATAGTAGCGATAGTGATAATGATGGTGACAAAGAGATAAATCCTTTTGACTCTTACTCTAGAGAAGATTTATACTATATGCTTACTAAATTCACTATGAAAGTTGAGACTTTCAAGTTCAACACCTCCTCTCTTTAAAAAAAAAGAATTTATCTTTACAAGATTATGCTAAGGTTAAGAAATTTTAGCTAAAGAGGTTGAGTCTTTTACAACTAAGAACCTTAAGCTTAAGGAAAGCCTTAACATGTTCACTAAAGGAAAAGAGAAGTTAGACTCTATCTTTGAGGCCCAAAGAAGTTTATCTATCAAATATGGATTAGGTTATAGTGTCATCACTTTAATGGATCCCTCATCTTCTCAAACAGTCTTTGTTAAGGCCAAAGAGAATAATGTTTCTAACCATGTAATAAAGCAGGAAGTTTTCAAAAAGGGAAATGCCACTAATAATGGCTCAAGAGATTAGTCTAAACACAATCACGCACTACTGAGATTAGCTCCACATAAAGTAAATTATGTCTACATGAATCACTCTTACAAGCCTAAGAGGTAAGGTGTGTAAAGACATAGAAATTGGGATAATTATGGATATAGACACACATAATATAAGAGAATTCCTCACTTGAGAAACACTCTTAAACATATTGCTCAAAGGAGTTACAAGTCTGAGAGACATTATATGCATGTACCACTTAGAAATAGGACATTAACTCACTTTGATGGTGATTATTTTTACTGTGGTGTATATGGCCACATTGCCTATCATTGTCATTCTATAAGGCATGTTGAGCAATTGGCAAGAGCCAACCCCCTACGACCGAAGAAGGTTTGGGTACCTAAGACATAACTCTCATTGTTTTGCAGAGTGCTTGAAATCTCAACTTGGAGAGCAAGAATAGTATCTTAATAGTGGATGTTCAAAATGCATGACAAGGAAAGAAAGTTCTTCGCATAATTAGAGAAGATTGAAGGACTTGAAAATGTATCTTTTAGAGACAATGGCAAAGCCAAAATTATTGACAGAGGTAAAGTTGGTAAGGATGATGCCTTACCTATCCTTGATAAAGTACTATTTGTTGATGGACTCAAACACAATTTGCTAAGTGTAAGTCAGTTGTGTGACAAAGTCTTTAGAGTTATGTGTGAGCCAGAAGAATGTTATGTGTCAAGGATGAGTGACAACGAAATTCTATTCATTGGTATAAGAGTTCATAATATTTATGTGATTGATTTAAATTCTCTTGTTAACCATATTGCAAAATGTTTAGTCTCTATAGTGGATGAAGGTAAAACTTGACATACAAGGCTAGGACATGCTAGCATGGAACTCCTTAATAAGCTGAAGAAAAGAAACTTGGTTGAAAGCCTACCTGAAATCAAGTTTACAAAAAAGGAGTTTGTGAAGCATGTCAAAGAGGTAAACAAATCAAATCTTCATTCAAAACTAAGAACAAGGTAAGTTCTTCTAGACAATTGTAATTGCTTCACGTGGATCTATTTGAACCCACTAGAGTATCTAGCTTAGAAGGCATGCATTATGCATTTGTAATAGTAGGTGATTACTCTAGATATGCTAGGGTATTATTTCTCCCTCATAAGGATTCTTATTTTGATGCTTTTAAGACCTTTTCCAAGAAAATTCAAAACCAAAAGGATTTGAAAAGCTCCTCTATTAAAAGTGACACTGAAGGAGAGTTTGAAAATGCTAAGTTTCATAGCTTTTGTAATGAGCATGAAATCTTACATAACTTTTCAACTCCTAGAACACCACAATAGAATGGTATGGTAGAAAGGAAGAATAGAACTCTTCAAGAAATGGCTAGAATCATGTTAAATGAGTACAATCTTCCTAAGTATTTTTGGGCTAAAATTGTAAACACTTTATGTTATATCTTAAATAAAGTCTTGATGAGACCTTTGTTAAAGCAAACTCCTTATGAGTTATGAAACAATAGAAAGCCCAAGATTGCATACTTTAGAGTTTTTGGTTATAAGTGTTTTATTCTAAACACTTAATATAACCTTAGTAAATTTGACTCCAAGTTCAATGAAGAAATTTTCCTTAGATACTCTATTACTAGCAAAGGGTATAGAGTCTTCAATAAGAGAATATTTATTGTAGAAGAGTCTATGCATGTTGTATTTAATAAATCTGACCTCACTTCTTCAGAAGAAGAAGATATTGATGATCTTTTATGACCTATGAGTGAGTTAAACATTGGAGAAAAAGGAAAGAATGTGGATAAGCCACAAGATATGAGGAATGATGGAAATGAAAATCCACCTCTACCTATTTCTAGTGAAAAACAAACATAGCTAGAAAGGGATTGGATTTTCAAGAGAGATCATGCAAGAGATCTTATCATTAGTGATCTATCAACTCGAGTAACAATTAGATCATCTTTTAGAAATGCATGTACTAATCTTGCTTTTGTATCCCTTATATAGTTTAAGACCATAAATGGGGCCTTTAAAGATGAACATTAGGTTCTTACTATGTAAGAAGAACTCAATCAATTTAAGAGGAACAAAGTGTGGACTTTAATTTCTAGACCTCATAATCATTCAATAATTGGAACAAAATGGGTCTTTAAAAATAAACTTGATGAACATAGAATTATTATTAGAAACAAGGCTTGATTAGTATCCAAAGGCTATAACCAATAAGAAGGGATTGACTTTGATGAGACCTTTGCACCTGTAGCTAGACTTAAAGCTATTAAAATTTTACTTGCATTTGCATGTCACATGAATTTCAAGTTATATCAAATGGATGTCAAAAGTGTTTTTCTGAAAGCTATTACTTTCCTATTCAGATATTCAAGCTCACTAAGGCCCTATATGGCTTGGCTTGAAGTAAGCTTTAAGAGCTTGGTATGAGAAGTTGAGCAACTTTTTAGTAAAGAAAGGTTTTTCCAAAGGTTTGGTAGACACGACTCTCTTAAGGAAAAGAATGAGGACATATTATTAGTGCAAATATATGTAGATGATATCATATTTGGTGCTACTAATGTTTACTTATATGAATATTTCTCTAAAATAATGAAAAGTGAGTTTGAAATGATCATGATGGGAGAATGATTTATAGTTTACTCTATCTCGCAGCCTCTAGACCTGATAATATGTTCAGTGTTTAATTTTATGCTAGATATCAATCTAATCCTAAAAAGTCTCATTTGCATGTTATGAAACACATACTTAAATATCTTGTTAGTACTTTTAACTTAGGACTTTGCTATCCTAGAGTTCTTCATTTAAATTGAATGTATTTTCTGACATTGATTTTGCTGGGTGTATCTTAGATAGAAAGAGCACATCAAGCACATGTCAATTACTTGGTCAATGCTTAGTATTTAGGAGTACTAAAAAGCAAAACTCAGTTGTTTTATCAATTGCTGAAGCCGAGTATGTGGTAGTTGACTTGTGTTATGCACAAATCCTATGGATGAACAATAACTTCTTAATTATAAAGTGGTTATAAATCAAGTTGCTATTAAGTATGATAATACTAGTGCTATAAATTTGTCCAAAAATGCCATACAACATTCTAGGAGCAAGGATATAGACATTACACATCACTTTTTTAGGTATCATGTTAATAAAGGAGATATCATGTTAGAATTTGTTAATACTAACCATCAATTCACTAATATTTTTATTAAATCTCTTTGTAATGAGAGGATGTAATTCATCAAAAGAGAACTTAGTATGATTGATGGAAATACATTGGATTTGCTTCAAATAGGTTATTCTTTTTCTCAATCTATTTATAATCATTATTGTATGATACTTAATCATTGTTTCTTAAATTGATCACCATTAAAATCTTTAGATTCAATAGTTAATGACTTTAATTATGTATGACATTGATCAAACTATCCATATATTAATTGAATTTCTGATTACATCATTGAGTTTGATTAATAACATTCATCAGCTAAGTTTTAAAATAGTTTTTAAACTAATTATTGTTTGAAAAACATGGTCAACGACCATTGCATTTCTCCCAACGATCGTTGTGTTACTTATGAGTTCCTTATTTTGATTTTATTGGTTTTTACAATCATTATGAATCTCTAAAGGCTGTTGTTCATCACCCAATGGTCGTTGTGAACCAGCAATTATCATTGGTGAAGAGCACTCGTAAGATCAAGCTAACGGCTATGCCCAAAAACCATTGCCTAACTTGCAACAATCATTGAACACTCCCAACAGTCATATTTTTTAAACAGGGGAGCTCCTTATACTTTTATTTCAACCTCCTTAAGCTTTAAAATCATTTTACTTTGTTGTTTTACTTTGCTTTCTACTCATCTCTCTCAATTTTTGCTAAATTATTTTTGCATATTCCCTTGCATCAAACACTCATTCACACAATCAAATGACACCTAAATCAGATTCCACCAAAAGATATGAGTAACCTGCTAGGAAAAACCCCCAACTTTCCTTTACCTCAAGCTCCAAAACTGAAGAAAATCTGGCTTCACTGTTGGCTCAGTAAATGAATCTGTAAAAACTTTAACCCTAGACTTACAATAAAAAAAGACATCCTAAACTAGCTAAGATTCAAAGGGGAAAGGGAATTCCACTGAAACAAAGCACACTCTTATACCCTTAACTCTTTTTTTAGTTCTGCAATTTCATCTCAAAGTGAAAAGGAAAAGGAATTAGCTCTAAAATTATTGAAGAGACATCTTGGAGGTGAGAAATTCTTTGAGTGGAATAACCTGCAAAGGTATAGGTTGGTAGAAAAAGTTAAAAAGTTAATGGTCGAAATTGAATTGGAACTATTTTGCCATCACAAGGAACCTTCTTACTTAGAGCTGACAGTGGAGTTCTTAACAATCCTGGAAGTGTTAGGCAGTGATTGTGAAGTATGTGCTCAATAAGGCATAATAAAGTTTAGGCTATTTAGGAAGAAGTACACACTAAGACCAAATGACTTGGCTAAGTGCTTTGATGCATCTAACAAAGGTCTCATAGAGCCTTCTCCAACCTTCAAAGTTGATGTCAACCCGCTCTGAAAGTTCATCACTGATGAAAGAAACAATTAAGTGTTTAGTAACAAAAACAAGGCTTTTAAGATCAAAAGTTAAGTCTTAAGGATTGCCCATAGGTTCATCACTTGGAACATAAAGGTAAGAGGCCAATCCAATGAAAGCTGCACCATAACAAATGTCTTCTAACTCTGGTGCATGAAGAACACACAGAGGGTGAACACTCTCTTACTCTTGATGTAGAGAATCAATGGATTGATTGATAGACCAAATGTCTTTACGATGGCTTACTACATCACAAAGATTGCAAAATTTGTGAAGCAATCCCTCAAACTGAGGATGAGCTTGAAAAAAAGGATATGGTTTTGGAAAAGTTGCCTTATAATAAGCCCATTTATGTGAAAATGCTACTAAGCATGAGGATCCTACAAAGACTTTATTCTAGTTTGATTAAGAGAGTGCTTGAAAAAGGTGAGTTCCTCAAGAGGAAAAGGAAAATAAGGATGTTGAAGAAGAAGTCAGGGCAGGGGTTGCAGTAGTAGAAGGAATTAGAACCAGTGTACCTACTACATCTGCTCCATATTTCACTCTTTTTGAGCAGAAAGTGCTTGAGTAGTTAGAAACCCTTACTAATGTTCTTTAAAAAGTTGAGTCCTCTACTACCTTTTTACACTAGAAATTTCAAAAACTTCAAATAGAGATGAGGGACATCAACTAAACACTAGATTGGATAGTAAAAGTGTTAAATTTACAAACAAGGACTCCAACTACTGAAATGCAATAAGAGATTCCATCTGAGACGAGTCAAGATCCTAAAGATCTTCCCTCTAAAGAACCATATGCAATAAATGAGCCTAAGGAATAAAAGCCTAAGGAGCTAGTAGAGCCCAAGAATCAAAAGTACCTCTTAGAACCTCAACCATCCCTAGAAGCTCAAGATCAAACTCATACCTCTCCCTTTTAAACCTTACCCCCTCACGATGCATAGTCTAATTTATTTCTTTTTGTTTTTGTCTTTATTTTAAAAAATAACTGATGTATTGGACAATATTACTTGTGTGATGAAAAGTTAATTCTTTGTCTATATTCTCTTTCTATATGCTCAATATTCCATTGCTATTGTTATTTGATTCTTGTTAATAATGACAAAGAGGGAGAAATAAGAAATGTGAACTTAATATAATGGTGTATATAATATGAGCTTAAGAGGGAGTAATATGAGCAAATGTTTATGAATAAAATATTAAAAAATCTTGCCAAGGATGATCTATTAAAGGAGAAACCAATGTTACAAGGGGAGTTTAAACGTATTGATATGCATAAGGGGGACTTAGAGATTGATTAACTTTATGTGATGTACACTTTGGTTTTGTAAAATTAAGTTACTTCGGTAGATTGTTTATCATCATTAAAAATGAGGAGAATGTTGAACCTTTAAGTTCTACGTCCTATTTTTACAATCACAAACACATATGAGAGCTAACCTTTGTCCAAGTTATCTGTGTTAATTTTTGCAGGTACATCAATTCATTGAACCATGACAATTGAAGAAAGAGTTATAATTAAAAACTTTAAGTATTAAAAGAGTAAAGGTCAAACAAACTAAGCTTGACAATCCAATGGGTGTTGCCATAATCCAATAAGCATTGTAACTCTAGCAACAAGCATTAAAGGAACTCAACAGGTGTTGGAATATCACCCAAACATGAGCAAAGTCTTTTGGATCTCACAACATGCATTGTCCTTTATTACAATAGGTGTTAGATAACTCAGACACATGAGCTATACACATTGAACTTTGCAACGGGCATTACACAATGGACGTTGTTCTTGATCTTTCAATAAGCATTGCATTTTTGCAACAGGTGTTAGACCAAGTGACTTGAATTGAGCAAAACTCTCAAAATCTTGAAATGGAACGTTAGATCTTACCGATGGGCATAGAAAAGCTCCTTAGATTGAGCTAAAATTTTTAGACCCTCCAACAAGACACTCTCAATAACACAACAGGCTTTGAGGATGTAACGAGCATTAAAAGTTCAATAACAACTGTTGAAATATTGTTGAAGATCCTGGAAAATAAAGCATCAAGCTCATACCTTACTGAAAATCTACAACGGACATTGTTCATATTTCAATAAAGATTGATATTGAAGCCCAATAGGCATTGAGATTTTCCAACGGCCATTGAAGTTAATTGAATAAATAAATGAGAAATTCAAAAGAGGAACATTAAGACAAACTTCTTTCTAACAGCTAGTCCCAATGGGCATTTCGTTAGTACCAAGAACCGTTGAAGTTGTATTTTGCTTGACAACCACCCATTTTCATGAAATCAATGATGGTTGATGACTCAACAATAGGCGTGGAGAATTTTCAATAGGTGTTGAGTGTCTACATGTATAATATGAAGTGGTAGCTTTCTTTCTAATGACTAGTTCTTTATTTCCACCTATAAAAGGACTTGCTCTCAACATAAACAAGAAGAGAACCATTCCATTAAGCTAGGATTCTATTTTGAAAGCTATTTTCAAATCAAAAGGGTGAATAAAGAGTGATCTAGCAATCAAGAGAAATTCATTTTTTAAAGCTTACAAGTGTTATCTTTAAAACAAAGTTTGAAGAATAAACTTTTTAGATATTCTCTCAATACTCTTAACCAGATGAAACATACTTTATGAGTGTACTTTAAAGTTTTTTATTACTTGAGTGAGAGAGTTATCCTTATCTTTAAAGTTGTATTTTGTTTGAGAAAACCCTTAGTTATGAGATCTTAAATTTTATGAAAGATTTAAGGTAGTACCTGAAAATTACTTTGGGATAAAGTTTTAGTAGCATTCGTAAGTCTACTTATAACAACTTGGTAGCGCTCGAAAACTACTATTGTAAAGGTGGTTGATAGCACCTTAAACTATCTTGATAATAATGGCTCTAATGGAAATAATAGAGGAAATGACATACAAAAGTTGTGTCGAACCTCTATAAATCTTGTGTCTTGATTTTTCATTCATTTTCACACTTAGTTTTTATTTTCAATTACTTATTGTTACCCTATTCAACCCCCTTTCTAAGGCACAAAGGAACAACAATAAAAAATTTAATATAGTCAAGAAATATAGTAATATTTCTATTATATCTCTTTTTTATCATGCTAATAGAGTGTTAAATATAGTATAAAACTTGGTAATTATTTCCACCTCAAATCTACTGATGATAAGTTTGATAAAGAAAACAAACATGTTAATAATAAATCAAGACGAAACACATATACCAATTACTAGGGTAATGGGTTGAAGAAATTATTCAATAAATCACAAAGTTGGGCTGAAAAATATGCAAAATATAAAATTATAACATCAAACCAAAATGGTCGATAGTACAAAACTATCAACATAAAAGTCCAAAACTCGCAACAAGTTTTTGTGTTTTGATTAGCGCATTTTGACATTGATAAGATATTTAGGTGGGTCACAAATATTTTTAATTCAATTGGTTAGTTTAGTTGATTGATTTCTGATTTGACCTATTTGATTAGTTTGATTGGTCTATTATAAGAGAGTCATTTTTTAAAATCTATAAATAATACTTTAAAATATTTAATATATATAATGATACAATAATCAAATTTATTTATAAAAATTTAATTTTTGATTAAAATAATCTAATTTTAAATTTTTTCATAAAATAACATAATTTTTTGTTGAATGATTTTGATTTGGTTTTTTATTTTTATCGATTATTTTGATTTTGACTAATGTTTTTGATTTTAATCAATTTTTGAATGACCAGTTTTTAACACTAAATTAAATTGAATCACTAATTAATTTTTGATTTTATCTACCCAATTAAGCAGTCGATCCGATCCTTTAATGACATTTTGTCATGAAACAGAGACAAGATTACCTCTATTGGACATGCTAAAGTGGAGTTCGAACTTATATTGTAGAAAACTCTAAGAACGAGTATGTCACCGTCCTTTGTAGCATAATTTCGAAGGGTCAAACTTTCTTGTTGATTTATTGACTAAATTTAGGCACACCCCGCTCTTTAAGGTTTCAAGTCAATATTTACATTCGATGAAGAATTTATGAACAAGTTGGATGAAAATTTGTTTGTGTTCATTTAGTAAACTAAATGAATAAATTTGAATAATAAAACTAAAAGGCCTTCTACTATGAACTTGATTTTATAAATAAAACTTAAGCTTTAAAACCTTTAGTTCATCTTTTTAAATCTTAACTATTGAATTATCTGCTGAAGTTGGAAATAAGTTTCAATAGCTTTACTAACAACTTGTTTAATGGGTTATCTTTCATTCAGCTAACACCATTTGAATCAAATTGAAAAATCTCAGAACTTCAACCTTTAAAGCCAGAAACCTTCAATTCAACAAAAATCATTCATAAAATAAAATTCAATTCATAGGTGATGGCCCAAACAATTTAGAGGTAGGTTGATACACAAAGCTCTTCCCCCGTGATCCATCAATAAGGCCAATATCTCCAACTCCATGCCATTCATATGTTGTACCACTATTACCAATTATTTGCCCAATCTTATCAACAAGCATCTCCTACAAACTCAAAGAAATGGATTGCTAGTTTGAATACTATATGAAGTTGAAAGTCCCACTCTAGCACCATGTATTACACTCTTACTTGGCCAAAGACACATTTAGACAAAGATACCGCACTAGATCCATACAATATAGATCCAACAAAGAAATTCAAGTCGATATGTCATTCAATTTGTCAATACCCTAATATGAATTGCTTAGTCGAGTCGATTCATTTGCTCTTGGACTCTTCGACCTCGACAAACTTAGTTTTGTTTTTATTTTGATTTTGATTTTGCAATTCGGATGGATTTTATATTGGATAATGGAAATCGAGTTAGCATTACTAGAAGTCCAAAAGAGTTAAAGAGATTTGGATGAGTTTGGTGGGTTGGGTTCATTTGGAAAAGAGGTCAATCTCAAGGCAAACCATGCGAAATAAATGGGAGCATAAACAAGTTCAATGGTTGAAACCTTTGTAATCGATTGATCTCTTCCAATTTCAATGTTTGATTGTTTCATTTTTCTTTGCTTTTGATGAAGAATATGAACGATGAAGATGATGGTCTGTAGAGGCAAGACAAGCTTCAATTTAATTTGAGAAGCTTCAATTCGTTGAGACGAGCTTTTGAAGGAAATGAGTTTCTTTTCAATAATGTTGAAGAGCTTCAATTGGATTTGAGTTGGATTTGATTTTTAGGAGAATATTTCTTTATTTTTCTATAATAGCAATAAAATTATTATTTATTTTTCTGTTAATATTTGATTTTATTTTCTAGAGAATGTTTGATTTGATTTTACTATGTTTTTGGATTTGTGAGTTCATGTTTGAATATTGTATTCTGATTTTATTATTTTCTGGAGAATGTTTAATCACTTAGTTGTTTGTCTTTTGATTGTTCATAAAAAAGTGTGGTGGTGTGTAAAAATTAAAAATAAAAATAAAAATAAAAATAAGGGGTAATATTGACTTTTCACATAAGATTCAAGCCATTTAGTATAAGCCCACTTCAATTAGTTAATAGTCACGTGTTTTAACCTGGAAAATAAGTTTATCTTTTATCTATTTTTTACCTATGATAGCAGATCAAAAGACAAATTTATAAATACATCGGGTGCACTCTAGAATTAGCCTAAAATTAAAACTTAATTGATAAATGGATGAATATGAATATATTTACACTTAATTTTTATAATACTCAAGAGCTAATTAAAACTTAATTGATAAATGGATGAATATGAATATATTTACACTTAATTTTTATAATACTCTAGAGCATATTCAATGTCGGACTTGAAAATTTATAATTTTAAGAATAAATATCACAAAATTTTAATTTTTAAAAGTATTTTACGTTATGATTTATCTTTATAATAATAGTTCAAATGTATAAAATAAAAATTTAAATTTAAAGATATAAGTATTTGAATATAGCCTTATAATAAGTTGAAAAGAAAAAATTAAAAATTATGGGAAACTCATACATCATTTATATTAAGAATAAAGGGTTTTTTTTTACTTTTTTTTTCAAAGAGAAGACACTCATTCACCACTAATAATTCACTTTTTGTATTTAATACATTCACTTTCTGTAATACTATGTTTCTTAATTTCTTAATTATAATAAGACATAATTCAACTTGACATTCTGTTTGAAAGATCTAGAGTTCATTTTAGAGTGTTATTCGAAAGAACTGAAGATAATGCAAACAGATGGCATGAGTTTGCATATTTACTTGATATTAAGGGTGTACATGGGATAAAAAATTATCAAATTAAATTGAAAATCTAATTACAAATAATTGATTGTAAAAATATTTAAAAGAATAAAAGTAACTTCACCTCATATCGTCTCAAACAGAAAAAGTAAGATGATTTTGAGGCAATATTTATATCTAAATTGAGAATCATACTATTTTGTCTTGATATATATATATGAAAAAATATTTAAAAGGTATTTTATTTAGATAAAACATTAATTTATTAATAATTTTATATAATTATTTAAATTAGGCTTGAGATTCTAATAAAATCCTAACTGAACACCTAAATGCATGATAATTATTTATTCAATTAATAAATTTATAATATAATAAAATTAATACATAATCCTCATTATTTATTTTTAGAAATTTCTAAACCTAACGGGATTAGATCTCATTTGTTGATATTATATAAGTATTTATTATAGTAATTTTATAATAAATAATTCATATTGCTTTTGGTCAAAAATTTTTGGCTGTTATAGATGCTATTTGTGTAGTATTACTATAAATCTTGAGGAAAATTATTGAAATTTAATTGAGAGTAATATTCTGTGAAATTGTATATATATACACGCTACACAATTAATACGAATAAAAAGAGAATATGGTTAAACTAAATGATGATAAATTATCTTTTAATTTCATTATTCAAAAAATTAAATACTTATTTTGAAAACTCTATTTTGATTTGGTTTACCTAAAAATAAATTTACTTATTCATTTAGCCTATATATTTCTACACTTCAAAAAGGAATTACTTAATTACAATTATTCTTCAGCCTCTTTCAATAGCCATAAAGTATTAATTTAAAACTCATGAATTATATCAATCAAAGAAAAATGTCGTAGTAGAGTATATTTGATATTTTAACTCATAGATATGTAAGGATCTCTTTGAAATTTATTTACTAAAAAAATATATATTCTATGTACCTAAATGCAAGTGAGTAATTTTTCTCAATACATTTTTTTTTTATATAAATGAGTACATTATTATTATTATTATTATTATTATTATTATTATTATTATTATTATTATTATTATTTATGAATAAGTGCATTATAATAATTTTCTTGTGATAAACTATTAGAGAATAGTATATCCTCATCAGACATAATTGAATATAATTTTTTAATATGAATAAATAAAGTATCATTTTTAGAAAAGAAAGTTTAGGAAGCTAAATTTTTTTCCCTATAAAAAAAGATGTTTTAAATACAAAATTATGTATATTTAATTTAAAATATGATTTAGCTTTTAACTACTTCAATAACAATATTTCAAAAAATATCATAGTTTTGATATTTTATTATACATATTTATTTTTATATTAAAATTACGTTAATCTAATTCTATATACTTAGATTTTGATTTGAAATTGAAAATTTTTAAATTTTAAATGAGTTTGTTATATATTTTAATTGATAAATATGCATTTTATATATAATATACTATTTATGATTTTAGAAAACAAAATCATGTGTAATGTATATATTATAAAAAACTATGTATATATATATGTGTGTAATGTATATATTATAAAAAACTATATATATATATATATATATATTGTTATATTTCTATTTCAAAATTGATATAGATATTATATTACAAATTTGTATTTACATTTTTAAGTACTATTTGATTATAACATCAGATTTTAGATAGACATTAAATGATTTATTTATATTTGAAAATTTAAAAAATTACCAGTTTTCGAATCATTTTATCTTATCCCATTGATCCTGTACTGTTTTATCAAGACAAAAAGAAAAAATGAAGACAAAAGGAAATTCAATAATATACGAAATAAGTCTAATTTTAAAATTTTAAGGATCCAATGATTTCAAAAGGGAAGAAAATTTTTTAAATCACCATCTTTACCCATCCCTTGCTGTCCATGCTACTTGAAGATGCATAGTTTGTATTTCCTAATTTAGTCTTTCTATGTAGAAATGTTAATGAAGTGGTTCACATTAAAAAATGTGTAGAAACTGTATCTAAGTTATTAATACTATTACCAAACCTTCCATGCTATGCAACATTTCGGTAAATTTTGAGAAGGCTGCAATTTAAGAAGGGTTGCATCAACAAATAGTGTACTGTCGAATTCTTCCACTGCCTAACAACAAAAATACAAGTACAAATATATTCACTCTATTAAAAATAGAAATAAATACCATTATCAATTCCTTCAAATTCAGAGTACAAGAACTTGCCCAACACAAGGTACTAATTGCCTGAAAGACTAAAAGCTCAGAACCTAAATCTATTTTCAAACTCTCGCCCCTCAGCACAATTTGTAGATTTACCACAACTTAATGTATTGATAGTCCCTCAGATAATGTTCATCTCCAATCCACATGTTCTACCACAGTATCAACATGGTATGGAAAATCAGATGAAGGTGAAAGAAACATGCATGACGCCTTGATTAAGACCAAAAGAAGGGAAGGGGAGGGGGGGTGTAAAATTTAAAAAACACTGGAGAAGGTGGAGAGCTGAATCTCGAAAGATGTGAAAGAACAAATGAAAAACCCTCAGTTGATAATATAAGAACAATGCTACAATTACCATCAACTTACTGGAACCAAACTTACACCACTAAAATCATGTTTCATCACAACTCAACAATTTTTGGCCGCTTTTTGGACCCTTTTCTTCCAACATCTTGATTTGAATCATCTTTGCTAAACTCAGATGGTTTGCGTTTCAAGTGCAGGCATGTTTTGCCGTCATCATCATTATCATTGTCTGTTTCATCATCACTGGTACCTTCTGATTCCATTTCACTGCTATCCGAATCTGAAGGAACCAATGATTGACTGTTACGAATTGCAGATTCAGCAGCAGCTACTGCTTCAGGAGTATAGAGATCAGTAATACCCAACATTAAATCCTGTAATTAAGTTACATCAAAATTTAAACTGGATCCCTTAAAAGTTATGACTGTGGCAACATAAAAGGAAAGGAAAAAGTCAAAATTACCATTTCAATGACTTCAGATTCAGTTCCACTGAGTGCTTCAATATCATAGATCTGAGAATTGTCCTACAAATTTTGATGAAAAATATACACAACTTAGAAGATTGATGAACTTCTGAAAGAGAACAATCCGTATTCAGAAGTGCAAATACCTTGGCATCTAGCTCCAACCGCTTATTAGCTTCAGAAATGACTCCAAGAAAATCTTTCACTTTTCCCAGAACTACGGCAATGGAAATGGGATTAGCAATAATTGTCATAGCAAGAAGGTTTTATCTCCTCATATTTTCAGTTTTGAGATTATGGTTGCAGAGTATTAGGGCTGAAGCATGACATTCCAAACTCAAACCCATTTTGATCAGAACTGATAAATGGGCCAAAAAGCATGTCTATATGTGCAATGGCGAAAGGCTTTTGATTTCCCCATATTTTAAGTTCACTTCTTAAACATAGTCCAATTGGGAAATTATGGTTTCAGAACATCTACCTGAAATGCAACATCCCATACTCAAACCCATTTGGCTACCATAGGTAACCGAGTGGGCTAAAAAAAGCATCGTTATCTGCACGATTGAGAAAAGGCACCATCTTTCACAAATGACAGTTAAGCCGCAACCCCACCCCCCACTTTGTCTTGCTCCTCCTCTTTCTTTCTTTCTTCCTCCTCCTTTCTCTCTCAACAATCTAGAATACTTAATACCACACAACTCTCATTGATAATGAGATATTTAACCAATTTAGCCCATGAAACAAACTAAAACATTAAAGATAGCATGTTCAATTCCATAATTTCAAAGAATTTGAACTTTATAATGAAAATTTTTAATGACTGGTCGGATCAGATATCCAAAAGTTGAAAAATAAACGTATTCAAGTTCCTCTTTTTACCTGTTTTCTAGCATTCTCATCCTACATCTATTAGAACTCTCACATTGGATGCTCTTTCCCATACAGAAACCAAGACATGGAAGGGCATTAGACTCAAATGAGTTTTTTCTTGGAAAAAATGAGAAAAGAAGAAAATAACTTTGCATGGCCAAATATGCAATCCAAGCACCATTACAATTAACAGAGGTTGCAGTTACCAACAAATTTGATACTACACAGTCTATCATGAAACATTGATTGATGAGCAGTAAAGTCACAATATGTCAAATATACTTTAGTTTATCGACAAAATAGGCAAGAACAATGGATGTAATTATGAAGAGTTCTTTCTTTTTATTTGTTGTTTATTTGAGATCATTACACCTAATAAAAATAAAGATAATTGTGTGATTCTTCCTCTCGACCTCCTAAACCACTACATTAAGTAAAGCTTTAGCAAACTGGGATCCTTCAAACATGGTCAGACAGAGCGAGAAATTACAAACAGTCCATATGTCGAAAGCTGAACCTAAAAGGAGATCACAAATAACAAGAAAAAACAAATTTGAAATAACGATTCCATATCCCATCGTCTTTTTCCTAACGCAGTTAAAAATATGCTAAAACATTTGTTCAACTGCATATTCATCACCAACCACGATTCCATTTCCCCATCTTCCCTTTATTTGCTAATCACAACTCCATTTCCTTTTCTTTTGCCATCGTAAATTCTATAACTTGAGTATCTTTCCAAAGAATTCTCATAATAGAACATAATATTGCAACAAAAGGAAGACAAATGAAAAACGCGCACACACACACACACACACACATAGATCCTAATTCAATAGTGACCATACAAACCCAATGGGTAAAAAAGCTTCACAGAAAATTATTATCTGAAGGAATAAAAAATATACCTTGGCTTTCGGGAACTGGAATAGTCATGGGTTTTCCTTTTGTCGGAGATTCCTTGGACTGAGAAACTTTTTTACAGACAAAAAGTGTGGATTCTACCCAAAAAAGTAAATAAATAAATAAATAAAACATATATAGATATAAGAACAACAAGACACGAACACTTAATATGCATAAACAAACATCGGAAGGAGGGAGATACCAAGAGGAGAAGTGGTGGAGAGATTCTTGTGCTCCAAATGCAAAAGTTCTTTACTTGAACTGCTCATCTCTTTCTTTCTTTCTCTTCTCTTCCTGAAAGCAAATTCGAAATTGAAACCACTAAAATTATCAACTCAAACCCTTGAGCCAACCCCAAGCGTCAGTGATTGACACAGGAAATAGATGGTAATGGGGGTAAGAAGTGACAAAGGATTGTGGCAGAAACAGAAAGGGACTGAAGAAGAAACCAATTTTCCCTAACCAAAAAACCCTAGCTAAACTATCCATGACTCTTTTACTGCAGCCATTTTAAACCAATTTAATTTATCCAATTAATCCTATTAGTCATGTTAGTACCGCAGTATTTTATGTTTGGCTTTAGTATATGTATGTTTTTATATGGGACAATGGGAAACCTAACCCCAAAATATTCAAAACTTCATATTTATCTCTATATATGTAGTATGTAGTTATTTTATTTCATAATTTGTAGTTGTTTTTGGGAAACTTACAAAATTTTCTAAATTTTTCTATTGGCTTTTGATAATTGCCTCTTACATCATTAGTGAGTTATTTTATATATAATTCTTTTTTTTTTTTTAACTTTTTTTCGTTATTCCTTGCTATTTGATTTTTAGTTGCATTTACTGAAAGTAGAATTTTATAGAAAACCCAGTTGCTTATTACTGTTTTACTTGTTGAATTTAATGAGTTAATTCGTCAACCTGCAAATTTTGATTTAATTTTATTCAATCGGACATGCACGTGAATTTTTTTTTTCTTGGGTTAATATGATTTCATACATTTATAAGTTTTTATTGAAATGGGAAGTTTATGAAGATGCAAATTAGACTGTAATTTGAATAAGAATATTTTTCTTTATCGTTAATTGTTAGTCTAAAGTGAGAAATTAAACATACAAATTCCTATCAAGAGAACAGTACTAACATTGTTTTGAATGTCGGATGATAAGGAAATCAGGGTCTCGATTCGATATTAGCAGTTACTAAGCAGAGTTAAACAGACGTCATGGCATGACGGGAAGGAAAATCAAAAGGAAACAGAGAAAAAAAAAGCAAAATCAAAAGAAACAAAGAATGTTATGCTACCAAAACTACAAATCAAACCCAAAAAGAAAAGAGCACACCCAATAACTGAGATAATTGAAATCGTTTTTAGAAAAGAAGCAAATAGACAAAAGGAAAAGAAAGGAAGAGCAGCAGAAAACAGAGCTCGAACCTGGTTTCTAATAATCGTTTGGAAAAAGCTTCTTGCGTGTAGAGAAGAGATGGTCTCACTTCTTTGGCCTCGGCTCCTGATGGGTATTGCGAAGAAGATTAGAAGCAGAGTTCCCTGTTTAGGTTTGTTGCTTTCTTTTTCTTTGTTCCAGACGGACAAGATTAGAAGGCAGCGTTTGTGCTTGGGCTTGGTCGCTCTTGACGTCTTCTGGCTTTGTAATTAATTAGAACGGGCTGCTAACGGGATGGCTCTTGAGAATTTTGATATGCGGAGCAACTATATTGCCTTTCTTAAGAAGCCCAGTTGTTGTACCACGGATCCAAGTTCGTATTGCAATATGAATTAAAGGTTCATCACATATATAAAAAGGAAAATATAAATATTTTTTTAGATAAATAAATGTACATCTATTCTTTTAAAAAATTATATAAATTTATTTTTTATAAATTATAAGTTCATTTTTTTATAAATATAAATTTATTTGATATAAACAGTAAATTTATTATTAGTAAACTATAAATTAATTTTTTTGTTAATTATAGATTTTTTTAGTAAACTGTGGATTCATTTTGATATAAACTATAAATTCCTTATCAATAAAATATATATTCTTTTTTTATAAACTGTAGATTCGTTATCAGTAAATTATAAGTTTATTTTTTGTAAACTATAAGTTTGTTTTTTTTGTAAACAATAGATTGATTTTTTATAGTTAAATATTTTGATATTTTTAATTTCTTTTATAATATTAAAATTGATAAACCTAAAATTTATACTAATCTTTTTATGAAAAATAATTGTATTTTTGCTAAACATAAGAAATAATAATAATAATAATAATAATAATGTCAATGTAATTAAAAATTAAAAAAAATGTATAAAAACATAAATATGTATATTGAAAGTAAAAAAAAAAAAAAGGGAAGTTTGTAAAAAAAATAACATAGTAATATTTAAAGTAAAAAAAAGAAGTTTATTAAAAAAATAAAGCAGTAATTATAGAAAAAATTTCTGCATTTGCTACTGCCACACATGTTTTATACTCTTAAACCACAAAGCATTGTGGATAGTAGTGCATTATATAATTTACTTGATAAAGCATTTAATTATTTTTTTCAATGACTTGTTTGGAACCATCAGCCATATCAATGAAAATTAATTAATCTTTCAATGAAAATAAATCATCTTTGAATAATTACATTGCATTGAAATAATTAATTTATAAGAAAGAATTTTATATTTATGTGATACAAATTAATTTATATAAAAAGGTGATATATATAATGCACTTGAGATAGATAGGAACTTTGAAGAAGGGAGACTAGAGATTGAATAATTCAAGAGGAAAGCAATTCGATCCTGGCGCTCAAATTCCGCAGAGAAAGCGGCCTTTGTGGTTCGATGGCCGAAGGAGAGGAGCTTTGCAGAAAAGTTAAATTCAAATCACTAATTTCCTATCTGATTTCTTTAAAACCAGGATTTAATAAGGTTATTAAAGGAATGGGTCTTCTTCACAATTTGGTATTTTGGGCTTTTTAAAATCCTTAAGCCTAATACGTAATTAGCTCAAAAAAAGGGGTTGTTGGGACAAGTAACAAAAATAAATATTTTATTTCTATGGCCTATAGAGGAAACATTATTTTGCATAAATAATCACTATCAATTGATTATGAAATTTTTTTATTTATGAATTATTTTGCATAAATATTCTACTTCAAATATAATTTTTTTTGTGAAATATGATTTTTTAAATCAAATTGTTTAACTCATAAAAATTTAATTAAAAATATTCATATTGTTAATAATAAAAACTTTTAAATTAATAAAATCAGCATTTAGTCAAAACCTAACTTTTTATTTTTTAGTTTGAATAAGAGTGACTTGTTATCTCCCTTTGAGTTAGTGCCGAAATTTTCTGTCACTAAGGCTAGCAAGATCACTAGCCTTAATGATGACGTCCATCTCTAAGCAAGTTTAGTGACGGAATCTGTCTGGTTAGCAGTAGAAATCTAGCAGAATTTTGTAGTCCATTGATAGGAGTGTTTGCCCATTTCTTTATTAATTATAATTTGAATTTTTAGACAAACGATTGAAAATAATTTATAATTTTATATGTCAAA
>CATIWR010148395.1:0-27684 GCA_949677035.1 Omphalea diandra
TATAATTTATTTAAAATTTATATATAATTTATATACATATATATATATATACTATTTTATTATATATATATATATATTGTTATATATGATTAATATATAATTTATAATTTATTATATATATAATTTTATTATATTTATATATAATTAATATATATATTAATATATAATTATATATTAATATATAAAATAATATATAATTTAATTAATTATGAATATAATTTCTAATTATTAATATAATTTAAATTTTAAAATTTTAAAATATATTATATTATAATATATTAGAATATAATTTCAAATATAATATGTTATATAATTTAATTATTATAAAAATAGAATCTCTAATTTATATAATTTTTAATTTAATTATTCTATAATTTAATATATAATTGATATTTTTATGTGATATTATATTTAATATATTAAAATAAATAATTTTTAAAAATTATCTAATTTAAATTATTTTTAATTTAATTTAAATAAATAATTCTTTTATTTTTCTATATTTTAATTAGTTATTTATAATTTAATTAAATAATATATTATTAATTGCTTTCCATCAAAAAAATAATTTGAAACCGATGGCAAAATAGACTATCTATGTTTTCTTTAATTTGAAACCAATGGAAACACGGTGTTTCAAAATAAGGGTTTGGATGGGTTTAACAAACATTTAGAAACCAATACATTTCACTCCAACAGCTCTCATTCAAACATAAAAACTATTTTTAAACCAGCCTCTTCCATTTCATTTCCTTCTAAATACCTAATCCAAATAGGGCCTAAATCTTTAGCTTCTAGTAAGACATCCAAATTCGTGGTCATGATCCTCTATATCATAATCGCAGCCTTGCAACAAGGATGGATGAACTTGGGCTAGATGAATTCGCAGAGGAAATCGCAGCAGTAATCCAACCTAGGAAGACTTGAATAACACACAGAGAGATTTGTGGTGGTATTCATGTCCAGAGTCACGACCACAAATTTTATAGCTAAAAGAAGGGAACCGAGTCTACAACCATAAAATGTCAAGTGTCCAAGACAATCATGGGATATCAAAATTCACAAAGCCAAAGCATTTGTCGCCATCACGAACCAAGAGAGTGATTTCTCCTCACCAAACAGAAGAATTTGTGGTCCATGTCGTGCCCAAGAAGAATCTCAATCGCAATCGTGATTTTTGGTTAGTTAGTCAAACACAACGACTATATTTCTTAGAGCATCAATGGCAGTAGGACACGTGGACTAGCCATTTGACACAAAATGAGTTCTCTACCGCGATTTTGATCTTCTTAGTGCAAATTGGAAATTCATGATTGCAAAAATGACAATCATGACTGCGAAATCAATCTGACAAATATTTAATGCAAAATCTGCCTAGCTTACCTTATAGATTTAGGCATAGTTTGTTAGTAACGTCTCTTTGGTGGATGTTGCCTATAAATACTCCACCAAACAAATGTAAATGGAAGAGACTTTCATTAATTATAGCCAAACTCTTGCAAATTTACTTCAGAACTTCTTATTCTTTATTGTGAGTTATTGTTCTAGGGTGTAAGCATTAAACACCATTATATTTGGGTTGAGAGTTAGCCTAGCTATCAAAACTCTTATAATATGTTAAAGTATAAGCCTGTGCAAACACTTAGTTGAGGTTTTGTGTAAGCCTTGAAACACAAATTGAAAGGTTGTGTGTGAGCTATCAAAACACATTATGCAAGTTTGGTATGAGCTTGGAAACACCATTTTAAGTTGAGTGAAATACCTAATAGTGAAGAATTGAAAAGTGGACGTAGGGTTTTTAAAACCTGAACCACTATAAACATTTTGTGTTCTTTCTTCCTACTTTCCTTAAATCTCTAAACACCTCACCTTCTCTCCAAATTTGTTAATTTCTCACCTATTCAACCCTCATTCTTGGTGCTCAAGGGCCAATAAGTTTATGGGGCTTTAAATGATGAGAATGAAAAATTCCTTACCAAAAAGTATCTCTCATCCCAAAACTTTCTTGATTTGACCTATTTGATCAATGCCAAGGCAATTCATCCTGACTCTTATGTGTATACCTTGGGATCCTATGGGACAAAGAAGCTAGAGACAACTCATGCCTCTAAAAGAAAAAGGATAATGATTAAAGAAAGCACCCAATAGCCCATTCCATCTCCAAAGCCCAAGGTAAAGCCAAAATTTAAGTCTTTTTCCATCACTCTCTATTCCATCAATAAGAAATTGATAAGGTAATAAGAATGATCAATAGAAGATTCCTTCTTCTCTCTTACCTTTATAATGACTTGGTTGACCTTCAAGAAAAGGTTGGTGCTACTCCATGTCATCTTCCTGATTTTAAAGAATGGGAAGACACCCAAGAAGAAGAAGGTGACCAAGAGGAAGAAAGAGATGAAGCCTATAAAGGAGGAGATAAAGAATTCATTAAAGATAGTGATGATGATGCTGAAGATATCTCTCTCATCTTCTAGCTTTCTTTTAGCTTTATTTCTTATTTATTTTTTTTATTTTTAACTTTTTTTTTAATTTTGGCCTAAGTGTGTGATCAGACATATTTATATGTTTGACTTGTGTTTCATATCTATCTTCTTTTAATAAAAGTTTGAAGTATGTTCTTTCTATGGTTGATCAGTGCAAATTTGGTTTGATGAATGATGTTCCTTCTTTAGTAAAAATTCTAATTATGTTACTCTAATTCTCAATTGATTGCCATCATATCATTACAATTATCTCTATCATTGTACTGCTTGAAATTACACTTAACCTTTCTCTCTTTTTTTATCTTGGCAAAGGGGGAGAGTTAGTTAAGGGGGAGTATGTATAAATTGAGGGGGAGCATTTCAACCATTTCAATTTGTTAACCATTTCAACTTCACACACTCTAGAATACACTTATACATTATTTATCCCTTGCAAATTTAATCTAAGTTGTCAAAATTAAAAAGGAAGAGATTGTTGGACTAGGTTGGTCAAGCCTAAGTCAAAACTCTTTTTTGATCTTACTGACATTTAGCTAGGATCCCATTGGAATTTGAATGGAAGCCTTAATTTCAAATATTGAAATTTGTATCCTAATTTTTGGTTATGAATTAGAAGATTATGACCCCTATCTTACAGAAGAGTTGGATAAATTTTGGACAAAAGATTTCACGGTGTATGTTGCATACAGTATCACGACCGTGACTTTGATATTCACTTTGAGAGAATCAAATATTCAACTAGATTATGCCAAGTGTCCCAAGGAATAATTGGAACATCATCTATTTAGCATACATTGGAGATTTGGACATAGTTTTTTTTTTTTTTGTAATGTCTCTTTAGTACTTGTAACCTATAAATACAACACCAAATGGACTTGAATGTAAGAGAATAACATTTATTGTAACAAAAACTCTTGCAAATTTATTTCTCAACCTTTAAGCATTCAATTTCTTGTATTTGAGTTGTTGTTTGGTGTGAGCGTTAAACACCATTGGCTTTGGGTTGAGAGTTAGCCTTTGATTGTAAAACTCTTGTTTAGGTTAAGTGTTAGCCTTGTGAAACTCTAGTGAGTTATGTGTGAGCCTTTGTTAAAACATAAGTTGTAATGTGAGCTTTAAAACACTATTGGAGATTAGTGAAACACCCAATTGGAAGAATTAAAGAGTGAATGTAATATTGATTAATACCTAAACCACTATAAAACTTGGTGTGTTCTATTCTTCTTGTACTTCTTCTATTTCTTCCTTGACAAACCTTTCCCTCTAAAATTCAAAATTGCCCACCAATTCAACCCCTCCTTCTTGGTGCGTATGGCTAACAACTATTTATGCGATTCTACTCTACTAACTGGTCAACTTTACTTCTATATATGGTCTAATGCATGGGCCACACAATAGTCAATGTAACACTGCTAAAAACTATAATTTAGCTTATTTTTCTAGAATTTCTTACGCTAACATAAAAGAGATAGAAAATTAACTTATTCTAAAATAAAAACATTGTAAAAAATAAGAAATCCTAATTTCTAATTTAAAATGTATGCTAAAATGACTCCTATCACACTTGTAAGCGCCCCAAATTTTCGCGGCAATGCTTGAATGAGTTGAATCTTACTTATGAACTCCGACTTATTATAAATCATTAGGGGATCGAGAGGATGGGGGTCATACTTTGGTAATCATCCCTAATCATGGTATATGTTAGACTAGGTTATGCAAACCTAAGTGAAGACTCTCTTTTGATCTTGACAATATAGATTGAAAGTTCTAATGTCAATTTTAAGTATTGTTTTTATAGTTTATAAAAGTTATCTTCAATGAAAGTCAAAATCTCCATCTTTTAGAAGATCATCCAAATTTACAGTCGGTATCCTTTAAATCGCGACCGCGACACTGCTATAAGAATGGATGAAGCTAGATTAAAGGAATTCATGGGCAAATTTATAACCACGACTTAGCCGAAAGAGCCTTGATTGAATCACAGAGGAATTCATGGTCTCAATCGTGCCCAAAACATAACTATCTTGCGACCGTGACTTTTGATAGTTGGTAGAACACAATGACTATATTTTATTAGGCAACCAATGGATAGCTGACACGTGGACTAGCCGTTAGACACAGACGAGATTTTTCATCAAAATTTTCAGTTTCACAATGGAAATTGGAAATTTGCGATCGCGAGATGGGAGTAGCGACTGCGACTTCCACCTGATAAGCATTTAATGCTAAATTTGCCTAGCATATATTGGAGATTTATTGATAGTTTTAGAGTAACATCTCTTTGGTGGATATGAGCTATGAATACTCTACTAAACTAATATTAATGCAAGAGAAGAACCATTGATAGTGTCAAAACTCTTGCAAAGTTAATTCTCTACTTTAATTCCTTATTTCTTTGTATATAGTTTTGTGTGAGCTTTAAACACCTTGTATAAGGATTGAAAGTGAGCCCTTGAATAGAAAACTATTGTTTAGGTTTGAGAGTTAGCCTAGTTGTAAAACTCTTATATAGGTTTGAGTGTTAGCCTTGGGAAAACACTTGTAAGGTTTGGTGTGAGCCTAAACTCTAGGTGAAGTGTGAGCCTTAGGAAAACACTTATAAGGTTTGGTGTGAGCCTAAACACTAAGTTGAGTGTGAGCTTGTAAAACACTAGTGATTGAGTGAAACACCCAATTAGTGAATTGGGGAGTGGATGGAGGATTGGTTAATATTCAAACCACTATAAAACTCTTGTGTTCATTCTTATCCTTCTCTTTCTCTAATTTTTCATTTTTATGAGCATCCTTCACAATCAAAAGTTCAAATCTACCACCAATTCAACCCCCTCCCCCCTCTCCCTCCCCTTTCTTGGTACACTAAAGTCAACAATTAGTATCAGAGCTAAGTCTCAATTCAAGCCTTAATTGTGAGAGAAAAGATCAATGACACAAGAAGGAGTCCACTCTCACCTAAATCCTCACTTTGATGGCAATGATTATGCTCTTTGAAAGCATAAAATGGAGATCTATCTTGATAATGATCTCATCAACTTATGGGATTATATACTTGAAGAGTGAAAGCCTTCAATAAAGATGGTTAAAGGAGTAGAGGTGGCAATTGCAAGAAAATAATGGAGTGATACACAAAGGAAGGCAAATGAGAAAAACAAGAGGGCAATGGCTATTCTTCTAAGCTCCATATTAAGAGAAGAAAATGAAAGAGTCCAACATTGCCAAACTACACATGCCATATGGAAATCACTAGAAAACTATCATGAGGGCACAACTTTTGTGAAATCGAGTAGGTTGAAGATGTATGTGATAGAGTGAGAGCTCTTCATGATGAAGGACCATGAAAGCATCACTAAAATGACAAATATAATCCTCTCTATTGTCACAAATATGAAAGAATTTGGATGGACTCTTACCAACTATAAGGTAAATACTAAAATCCTCAAATCTCTTCCATTAGATAAATTTGGTGCAAAAGTATGCAGCATTCAAGAGTCTGATAGTGAGATTGGGAAAGTGCTAACCAATGCCCTCATTGGTAAGCTTCTCACTCATGAGATAGCTCTCAAGAAAGATGGAGAGATGAAAAAGCTAAAAGGATAAAGACACAAAGAGGAGAAGAAAGCTCTAGCCTTCAAAGCTTAAGAAGATTATTCAAGCTCAAGTGACTCAAATGAAAGTGATAAAAAAGAAAAAGAGCTTGCCAAAATATCAAGAAGGACCAAAGAGACGATGAAAAGGAGAAGAGAAAGAAGAATCCAACGAAAGTCATCCTCCTATCATCACAAAGAAAAGAAGAAGAGCCTCAAGGCTACTTAGGATGATGATTCAAGTGATGAAGAAAGAGAAGATGAGATAGCAAACTTTTGCTTCATGGCTCAAGAGGACTCCTCCAAAGAGATAAGTACTTCTCCACACTCTTATGATGATTATGATGCATTTGATGATATAGAGGAAGAGCTTTTAAAAGCTCTCACTTTTAAATATGACAAATATCAGTCACAAATGAAAACTTACAAGAAAAAATGTTCCAAGTTGGAGGATGAATTTGAATCCTTGAACAATCTTGTAAGTGAATTGAGGACTTCAAATGAAGAACTCAAAAAATCTGTTGAGAGTCTTTCAAATTCATCTTCATCCCTAACCTCCTTGAGAAAGGAAAATGACACCCTAAAGGGTGAAGTCATTGAGCTTAGGAACTCTATATCTAAGTTTCACAAAGGAAAGGAAGCTTTGGATACACTTCTAGTATCTCAAAAACCTCTTTGAGTTAGGCATGGTTTAGGCTTTAATGAAGCCTCTTCATCTACAACTTCACTAACTACATTCATTAGAGCAACAACACCTCAAACTTTAAGTATTGAGATCATGGGGAAGAAAGGTGCTCCTAGCTCTAAGCCATCTATGCCTAAGGGCATACTAAAGGCCCTTAAGGCTCAAGAGCTAAGGCTCAAAGAGCAAATTATGCTTACATTTATAATAAAAAGCATGCTCAAACACACAAACACAAAAAATTCGCTTTTACTCCTAATTACTCATGCACTTGCATACATTCTCACCACCTAAGTATGAGAACGCCTCTTACTCATACTATGGTTGTGCATAGTAGAAAGACTTATGAGTCTAAGCTCCAATGTCATTATTACATGAGATATAGGAATATTAATGTATTTTGCCATATTAGGAAGACACATCTCAAATTGGAGGACCCTTCTAAGACTAACCCCCAAGGACCCAAGTATGTTTGGGTACCAAAGCAAAGTATTTGATATTATAGGATGGGGACTCATTCACCAAATTCACATCATGGAAAATCTAAAGGTGAATGGAGATTGCTAATGGAGAAGGGATAAAGTTTTAATATTTGGTATTAAGCCATTGATACTAAACTTGTAATGTATCTCTTATCCCTTATGTTTTCAACTTAATATATTTATACATAAATTTAAGGGGAGTTTTATTGCTTGATATATCTATGTGTTAACATGTTTGATTTGATTTGATTGATTGTGTGATGAGTTGAATCAACTCATTTTACATTTGAGGTTTTCTACATTTCAAATGTTCAAATCAATCATAAAAAATCATATACTCTGTACTAGGGTCATATATCAAAATTCTTAAATTTTTAGCCCTAGTTTGTGTGTTCAAACATCTTTAAATGTTTAAATTATTTTAAATTTATGTTTCATACATTTATCTTCTTATGTCATATAGTGTGATCCATTATGCAAAATTACTTATGTTTACTATTCTAATTTGAGTTTGTACAATCGACAAGTTTGTGGTCATTCCTTCTCATATTCCCCATTCTCTCTCTTATTCCCTCCTATTTTTCTCTTTTTGATCTTAACAAAGGGGGAGAGATAACTATCAGGCAAGCTAGATTATACAACCTAGGTATGCAACTTATAGTTAAGGTTGTACAACCTCTACTTCCTGGGTTTTGAAAATAAGAAAATAAAAGAAAGGGAAAAGAAGAGGGAGAATGAAGGGAGTTCTTGGATGCCTTTGTGTGTTTTTGTGCCCTTAGAGGCTCACAAATTCAATATTTTCCTCCAAAATGTTTAGGGAATGCACAAAAATGAAGAGTAAAGACCTAGTTCTACCTTGGAATGAATTGTGGTGAGCTCTATGTTTGAGAGATGTTTGAGAGTGGATTTTGGCAAAGTAACCTGAAGATTGTCTAAGCTTCTCCTCCTTATTCAAATAAAGGGGTATTTATAGATAATGGATGGGTGCACGGGGTTCATAAATGGTTTTGGTTGCACCACGGATGTGTCCAATCATAGAGAGATAGAAAGATGAACCTCCTAGAAATAGGGTTTGCAGGTGGGTTGTACAGTCAGGGATGGATTGTATGTCCCTCTGATAGGGTTATGCAACCTTAGGTTTAAGGGAAGACCAGTTCCAGAAGATTCTCTATGCTAGGGTTTTAGGGTGGGCTATATAGCCTTATTCATGGTTGTACAACATTATTTATGGGCTATATAGCCCATCAAGCGTGACAAGTTGCTTTTTGTTTAGTCTTAGTCTATCCAGCCATCAAGCCTTAATCAAAGTGCCCCGCTAGCCTTAGGTCCTTTAAAATAGGTAATAAATGGCGATGGGTTAGTGCTATATAAATAACCCCTTGAACAATAAGTGCACAAATTGATAGTAATAAAGTGTATAAGAGTACAAATATCATTCCTACAAGGATTGCATAATAACTACTAAACTTTATGTTCCTTGTATTATCTAGAAATCCTAATAGAATAAGGTCTAAACTAGAATTATAACTTTGTGGACTATAATTGCAAAAAAATAATTAATACAAGAAGTTAGCTAGGGGTTCAACTTCATTTGTTAACAACTTATGGTTTCTAATCTTTCATTCAATTAATATATTCATCTCATGTTACTATTGGATCATTTAAGTGATTAATTAATCTTTTTCAAGTGTCAATTAATATGCAAGAACATGTTAAACAAAAGGTCCCTCAACACACTAGTTAAACATCATGTTACTGTCAAACAATACAAGATCCTAATGATAGCAATAAACTATTAAGGTCTCTCAACACATAATAGAGTAAGGGAATCATTAAAGGTATGTTTCATGAAAAACATCACTTGATAGTTGATTTATAAAACTAAAATTGATTAAAGGCCCTTTAATTAATAACATAAAGCTTATAATGATTACTAACACAATGATGAAAAAAATCAAAAGAACTTATATTAGAAAATCATAAGAGTAAAAAAAGTTACATCTATAACCCTAGCATAAAGAAAATTATTTCATAATGGAAGAAAGAGAAAAAGAGAAAAAGAAACAATCAAACTAATGATATTTGAAGCTATAGTCTTTAATTCTTTAAGCTCTTAAATGATTACTTGTTTGCTCCTCTTTGTTCTTAAGCCTTTGCTTGATTAATTTCTTGGCTTTGTGGGTGGTTATTTCATGCTTGTACCCTTTTAGATGCTCTAAATTCATAGGGTTTTGCCTCCTTTTATAGTTCTTTTGAGGTGTTTACTACATGGAAAGCTTAGGGAATGGAAAAAGGAAAAGATTAGAGAAGATTTAGAAAACTCATTTTTCACTTTCTCAAGTGCACGACCATGCACATGGACATGCCTTTTTTCAATTCCTCAAGCATGGCCACGTCATGGTTTGAATTTTCTACGTTGTAGCACCATGGTCATGTCTGGAAGGAGTATGGTTACGTTTGGAAGGATCATGGTCGTATCTAGAGGTAGCATAGTTGTGTTTAGTTGTGACCCATTTTTTACCTAAAGAAGGTCAAATTAGCATAAACTAAACTTAGATTGCCTCATTTGAAGTTTTATAGATGAAGTTATGCCCAAAATATCAAATAGTGCTCAAGACTAAACTTAGATTGCCTTTTCTAGCTTTTTGGCCACTTTTCTCCTTTTTAACCTTACAAAGTACAGATATCTTTCACAAATCATGGAACTTTCTAAGAGAATTAAACTATAAAATATATGATATTATGCACCAAACAATAAGTAAATCTCAATTATGTCCTTTGGGGTAGAAAATAGTGTATCAATAAGTCATATAGGAGAAAATTATGTGTTACTAGTTAATCACCACATTAGAGCTATTGTCCATAACCATTAGAGCCCCATGATGATGCTAGAATGGAAAAAGGCATTCTTCCTCTTAATATATAAACCTTATGAGGGTTTAAATGTTGTCCCATTACAAGATGTTGACGTAGATGCCTGAATCAGTGTGTAGGGGTAGGCATGAGCAATAAATGCCTAACATACACATAAAATTGGCCTAAGTGAAAGTGATCTCACCTAATTTGCAGGAGGTGGAAGGTATGAGTGTTATCCATCCAATGCTTCACTAAGCTAGGCATCGTCTTGATGTTGCTCCTCAGTGCTTGGATCAAAAGAAAGGCAAAAAAGGAAAATATCCTTATTAGTACAATGTGATCCCAGACTTGCTATTGTAATCCCTAGAACTAGGTGGCAACGAGGGGCTACAGATCCATTGACCTTTTTAAATGCCATCATCCAAAGAAATAATAAATGACAAAGTAAATACAAGTAAAAGATTGCTAGAATAACAACCAATAACAAGTCAAGATGTACAAGTATAATAGAGAAAAATTGCAAATTAAGAGATCATTATCAGTAAAATCTCATAAGCAAAGTTCCATAAGTTGCACAAAGATATTATAGGTAATTCTTAAGGGTCATAAGAATTTCAAAAGCCCATAGGTATATACTTGAAAGCTCAAATTATTTTAAGGCTAGCCTAAATATTTTCATGTAAGTATAAGAAATTGAAAATAAATAAAATCAATAAGGATAATATTAGGAAAATAAAATAACAAGGGAAAACCAACCAAGCTTAAAGCAATGTTGAACATATGTGAAGGAGGATCATACACCAAAGGCACTGAAAGCTTAAGCTCAAGACCTTTATGAAAGGTTTTCTTTATGAAAGGTCTTCGATTGTACGAATCTTAAAGGAGAGGCCTCATAAACCTGTAGCTAGCAATCAAAGTCACTAACTCATCAATCAGGAAGTCACTAGCAATCAAAGTCACTAACTCATCATCCTCAAGGACATTAGCAACAGTATCATGAAAGTTAAGATGGAGACGTCACCATAAGCCATAGTGTTAAGAGGTAAAAAGGAAAAAGCCTAAAAGCTAAAGAAAAGATAAGAGAAAAGATAAGAGAGGGAAAAAGAAAAAAATGAGAAGAATGTTAAAATGAGTTCATTTGGTCAGTTAGAGGTATATATAGGGTATAGTTCCATTTACAGATAATAACATGGTTTGTACAGATAATTAAAGAGTTCTTTTGCATTTTTTCAAATTTTTTCCCTAATACCCTGTTTGTTTACTATTAAGTGGTTGTATATGCAATTATATTTTCTATATAGACAACATATGCAATAAAAGAAAAAAGAAGAAAAAAAATGAGGAAAGAAAAAAAAGAAAATGGGGAGAAAAGAAGGAAAATAGAAAAGAGGGAAGAAAAAAGGCTAAAAGAAGAAAAGAAGGGAGAAAAGGAAAAAAAGGGAAAAGAATAAAATGATAAAATCAAAAGGAGCCAAATGAGATTCTCTAAAGAAAATCAAGACACCAAGTGAGACTTTTTAGAAGAAACTAAGAGGTACTAATCAATAATACTTAGGGGCAAAACCTATAGGGACCAAGTAGTATGCCTGAGGGAATAATTGAGAGAGACTAGAAGACTAGAAGAATCTAGAATAATGCAACACAAAGTGAATCAAAGGATATACCAAAAAGCAAAGTCAAGAGAAAATTGAAAAAGTAAAGAGAATGGACATCAAAGGGAATGCTAATAAGTGACAAAAGACATGTCATAAGGATAAAAACTCATGAATTTTACATAAAAACTAATAGGCAAGATCCAAAATATCATACCAAGGAAGCATAATTTGAGCACTAATTCAACCCTTAGTAACTATTAAAGAGTTACTAAAGAGATGACTCATCCTAATACTTACTAAAAGAGTTATTACAGTATGAATTCATTCCTAGTACCTACTAAGAGGGTTGTTGGAGTATAAATGCATTCCTATTACCTATCAAAAGCAAAATGCAATCCCAGTATCAGCCAAAAAGATGTTAAGAACTTTAGTACCTACCAAAAAGTTGTTAAGAAGATGACTAATCTTAGTACCTATTAAAGAGCTACTTAAGGATAAATGTAACTTTGGTACCTGTTAGAAAGCTACCATAAACCTTAGTACTTGCTAATGAGCTATTAAGAAGATGACTCATCCTAGTATCTATCGAAGGATTATTGGAGGACAAATGCAACTTTAATACTAACTAGAGAGTTGTTAGAAACTTTAGTACCTGCTAGAAAAGTTACTAAGAAAAATGTATCTTTGCATATTCTTTTTCAATTATTTACATTTATGTTGAATGCTTTATGTTCCTTGTATGATAGCCATTTTACTAAATATCATTTCCTAAGTCCTATAAAGTAGGGGGCCAATTGTGAGAACTAGATGATGGTGAGAAACTTATTGAATCCATCCTTAAAAGGGTGGAGGAAACAATAACCAAGAAGGGGCAAAAGCTTAGAAGAAACCTTAAGTCAAACTTACCTCTCAAACATCCCTAATTAAGAGAGCCAAATAAGAGATTAAGGGAATGGTATGTACAGATAACTTGTGGTCAATACAAAAACTTCCAATAGGCTAAATAGTAAAAAGCTTCAAGAATTAGTAACCAATAAGGTTTGTACAAACTACCTTTGGTCTATATACATAACTTTTAAATCCTAAACTTTAAAATATTCATTAATCTCATTCGTAGAGAGAGACAGGGAGGAAGGGATAGGGTGTAACATATACCATAAGGCACAATTGTACCTTTTTCCCTTTATATTTATCCTACCATTCGGAGGGGAAAGGAAGAGGAGGAAGACCTTAGATAAACTTTACCAAATTAAAAAATCAACCCTAAAAGCCTATTTTATATATAAAAAAAAAAAAACTAAAGAACCCTAACCTTAGCTTAAGAGATTCAATATAAAAACCCAAACCTAGGTTTTTCTTGTCGTTATTGTCTCTGCATTTTTGAGAGATTTTGTCACTTTTAGTGCCTCTAAGAACAAATAGTAACCTTCATACCATACTAGGCCTTTATTCCCCCTCCTTTTTCTTCCTCTTTCTCTTTGGATAATCCACTTAAAATCGATTTATTGGTCCATATAGATGCCTAATTGTCTGTATAGACCTAAGTTATTCAATATTAACCTCCCTACACTAGTTACATGTATTATTTACAATATGCACCATTATTAGTTTTCCTTGGATTTTTACATTCTTTTTCATTTCTTGAGCCCAATAATGCATGGAATGGGGTAGGTTGCAAGAACCAATGATACCACGCACCATATTTAGACTATATTTCATAAATAAACTTGGTTTAGTGGGTTATCAAAATATTTTATGTTATGTTTATCTTATTTTCTTATCATGTCAAGTATGGGTTTTGAAACATAGTTATAGGGAAGGGCCTCTAAAGAAAATGACCCATTGATTTCCTTTTGTTTTGTAGATCTTTATCTTATTTGTTGGAGTATTTTACTATTTTATCCTTCACAATCTTAAAGGAGGTTTGGTTAGCCTTTCATATGGCTAATTTGGCCCCTTTATGACTCTATGGCATAGATTGTATAGATGTTTCACTTAAAGGAGACTCTAAACACCAAGGATCCCAATTTATGACCTTTAACATGTTGCCACTCAAGTTTTCATAATATTTTTTAATGTATTACTTATCCTCTTACCTTAGTTTGCATTTTAACCCTATCTATGGCTAGGATTTCTTTCACATTACTCTTAGAACCTCAATCACACTTATTACAATTTAGGGATGGTTCTTAAGACATTTATGACCCTATATTTTTCCTATTTGTATTTTTTATACTTTCATTCATTTGTTTTTTACATTATATGCCTTTTATGATACATTTTTATGTTACTAATACATAATGTGATTTATTATGTGATGATTAGAGTAATAGATTGGGACCATCTTGGACCTATCTTGAGACCATGATGATGAATGTTCAAGAGTAAGTAGTCTAGGTGTTCCCATGGTAAGGTGAGGATGACATAGTTGTTATTCTTTAATTAATTTGATTAGGTTTAGGTGTTATCTTTCTTAATGCTTAATCCCATATTCTAAAGACTTATTTATGTTTGGTTTTTATAGTTTAGGAGGACCAATTATTGAATGTTTTTTACATCTATTCATTTGATTACATGCATCCCATTTTGCATTTGATAATGTACCTCTATCCCTATAATGAATGCTTGTACTATTTGAATGTTATGAATGGGTGAACACTAGCCAGATGAATGATTATGATCATGTTAAAATGGACTAAGTAGTTGATGAGGACGAAACTTCTAAATGTGAACCAAATATGTCTAAAGGTCATATCCTAAAGTCCAAGCAATTTAAGGGTGTCTAATCTCTTTACCACGCTATACTTAATTCCTGAACTTAATCTCCAATGGCATGGAGATGGGTTGGGCCTTTTAGTTGACCTATTAGGACTAGAACCTTTCCTCACTTGTAATTTTATCTCGACCAAAGTCGATGGTAACTTTAGTAAAACATTAAGAATAATAACAATGTATTGCCCTTTCTTGGCCCCCATTAGTCACTTAATTCCAAAAAGGCTTCTAACTCAATGATCCAAATCTGTTTCATCAATTAGGGTTGTCCTGCTATGTTTGTCCACTCATCCCTCGATGGTTAATAAAAGGTTAGGAGCCACAAGCAATATTTAGCTCATTTGAGTGCAACCATGGAACCCTAGTGCACTTACACAAGCTTAGTATATCATTTCTCTAACAATAATGCATTAAGGATTAAGCCATCCCTTAAGGATAACCTACCAGTTTATTATATGGAATATCAATGAAAGGGGCTAACCACCTAGGACATATTCTACTTATGGTGTTTGGTGTATAAGAAGAAAATTAGATACCCTAAAATGCTAGTAGAAAGACTAGAGAACCAAGATGAAAAAAAAATGTTTTTATGATGAGACACTACATCACAAAAATTGCTAAATATGTTAAAGAAATCCTTAAAATATAAGTAAGAGAGAATTGAAGCCCAATTCTCCTTAGAGCCTCTATTAAATAATGAGGATATCTCAAAAAAAAAAAAAGTTTCTAAGGATGGGGATTCTTAAAAGGATGGATAGTAGGGTAATTCCTCTCACCAATGAAGGTAAAGTTAGAGAAAAAGATGAAGATTTAGAGGATGTTACTAGGGTTAGAATGGTGGTGGCAACCAAAATAGGGTCAACATCAGTTCCCCATCCGTAAGAAGTTGCACCAATTACACTAACTCCTCTAGAAATTATAGCAACACCTCAAGCAGTTCGTTTCACTTCTTTTAAGGAGTAAGTACTTTAGCATATAGCTACACTCAATGTTGATACGATTAGAATTAAGGGTAAGGTGAATGCCCATTGAACCTAAGATACTAGACTTAGTAAGGATGTGGCGGACATCAAAAAAGTTTGGATCGGATATATAAAGGTCTCAACCTTCATGTAGATTTAGATTTAATGGATCAACCTTTTAAGAAGAATATCAAAGGTGTATCCACCTAAATTTAAGACCATCAGGTCCTAAAAGTTAAGAAAAGGTCTTCTTTACTTAGTTTCCAGTTTGTTTTTCAAATGTTTTAAAGATTTAAGCAATAAGTAAACAAACATAGCAAAATGTTTGTAATTTTATACTTATATATATGTATGTTTATGAATGAAAATGAGTACTTCTCTTATTCTCTCTTATGCTTATGCTTGTAAGTTTATTATTTCTCTTTCTTCTTTTAACATTGTTTATCTCTTTGCCATTAAATGTTCTTTTTGATAATGATAAAAAGGGGATAAATTAAACAAGTTTGAGAACTTAAAGAAATTAGAGCAATTGAAAAATAGATGCATAAATGTCACTTAACACAAGGGGAGAAATGTAAAACATTTTGATTATTTGATGAAAATAATTATTTGAGATTAGGAACAAATCAATTGAGATATCACATAATTAAAAAGATTTTACATATGCTAAATGTAAAATGATATGTTTAAAGTTGTGATATGGACATACATAGTAAAAAATCAAATATGTATATGGCATTTTAGCACATCTTGCACTTACATAAGGGAAGAAAATTATTAAGGAAAATGCTAAGTAGTAATATTAAAAATGTTGGACTAGGTTGGTTAAACCTAAGTCATAAACCACTTTTAATCTTGACAATAGAGATTGATCAGTTCTAATGTTTTCATTAAGTGTTGTTTTGCAGTTTATAAGATAGTTTTTTAATTGAAAGTTGGATGGAAAATCAAAATCTCCAACCTTACGAAGGTCATCCAAATTTACAGTCTATATCCCCTAAATCATGATCACAAATCAGATATAAGGATGGATGGAGATAGGCCAGAGGAATTCGTAGACCAATTCACAACCACGACTTAGTTGAAGGAAATAAGGTTGAGTCATAGAGGAATTCGCGGTGATATTCACGTCTGAGGTCGCGATCGCAAATTTCATAGTGACAAAAGAGGGAACCAAAGCCACAGCCACAACATGCCAAACGTCTAAGGGAATCGTTGAAAATCAAAAATTAAGGGGGTGAATATTTTATCGCGATTATGACTCAGGAAGTTGAAAATTCCTCACCAAACAGAGGAATTCACGATCTCAGTAGCACCTAAGGCAAAGACAACTAGTGATCATAACTTTTAAGTATTAGGTAGAACACAACGACTATTTTTCTTAGACAACCAATGGATGAAGGACATGTGGACTAGCCGTTAAACACAAAACGAGGTTCTTTACCTCAATTTTTGGCTCCTCAGTGCAAATTGGAAATTCGCGACCACAAACTGCTAGTAACGACAACGATTTCTGCTTGAAAAACATTTAATACAAAATTTGCCTAGTACAACTTGGAAATTTAGGGTTAGTTTTAGAGTAATATCTTATTGGTGGATGTGGGCTATAAATACTCCACCACACAGATACAAATGCAAGAGAATTCAATTGATAACCAAACTCTTACCAATTTGCTACTCATTCTTTTACTCTTCTTTAATATGTTATTGATTGTTTGGTGTGAGCAATAAACACCATTGTAAGTAGCTTGAGAGTTAGCCTAGATTCTAAAACTCTTGTAAGAGGTTGAAGTGTGAGCCTAAAAACACTTGTGAAAGGTTTTTTGTGAGAGACTAGAAAACACAAGTTGTAAAAGTTTTTATGTGAGCCATAAACACATGGTGTATAAGTTTAGCATGAGCTTGGGAACACCAGTTTAGTTGAGTGAAATACTCAATTGTGTAGAATTGGGGAGTGGACATAGAGTTTGTTAACACTCGAACCACTATAAACCTTTGTGTTGATTCTTCTCATCTGTTTCTTCACTTCCTAAACACTTAACCTTCATTTTTAATTTTTAATTAACCACTAATTCAAACCACCCCTTCCCCCTCCCCTCCTTAGTGCCCTAAGCCAACAAGTGGTATCAGAGCCAAGTCTCTCTAAAAAGCTTAATTGTGTGAGTAATATCATGGCACAAGAAGGAATTCACACTCACTTCAAGCCATATTTTGATAAAGCAGACTATACTCATTGGAAGTATAAAATGGAAATCTATCTAGATATGGACGTGGTAGATCTATAGGATACTATTGCAAATGGGTGGAAGTCACCTACCAAAGTGGTGGATGGAAGTGAGGAGCTAATCCCTAGAGATGAGTGGGTTGAAGCACACAGAAAACCCAATGGCAAGAATAAAAAAGCCATGGCAATCCTTTTAAGTTCCCTTTCAAGGGAAAAAATTGAAAGTGTCTAACATTGCCTTACTGCTCATGGTATTTGGAAGGCTTTGGAGAACTATCATGAGGGCAGCACCTTGGTGAAATCCAACAGACTCAAAATGTATATGACAAAGTGGGAGCTATTCATGATGAAGAAGGAAGAAAGCATAACAAATATGATAAATTGGCTCCTTGCTATTGTCACCAACATGAAGAAGTTTGGAAGGGTTCTCACCAACCATGAGATAAATTCTAAAATTGTAAAATCTTTACCTCTGGAAAAATTTAGTGCAAGAGTGTGTAGTATCCAAGAATTCAACCATCAGATAGAAAAGGTGCTAACGGATGTCTTAATAGGAAAACTCTTGACTCATGAGTTGGCCTTAAAGAAGGATGAAGAAATAAAGAGAATGAGGAGTCAAGGAGAAAATTTTGAAAAATAAGAAAGGAAGACTTTGGCACTTAAGTCATCTTCTAAGGAGAAGGAAGTGGAAGTAGCCTCAAGTGAATAAGAGAGTGACAAAGAGGAGGAGGAACTTGCAATGCTTTCTAGAAGAACTAAAGAGCTTATTAAAAGAAAGAAAGAAAGAAGGAACTTCAAGAAAGCAACTCTAATTCCCAAAGAAAGACCAATTGATATCACTTGTTATGAATGTGGCAAGCAAGGCCACATCAAGTATGACTGCCCTAAGTTGAAGAAGAAGAAGCAAAAAGGGGGCAAAGAAAAAAGAAAGAGCTTCAAAGCCACTTGGAATGATAGCCTAAGTGAAGAATATGAAGAGGAAGAGGTTGCAAACCTTTGCTTTATGGCTCAAGAGGATTCACCTAATGTGGTAGGCTCTTCACCTTACTTTTATTTTGAATTAGATGATGTAGACGATGAGCATTTAGAAGCTCTTACCATGAAATGTGATAAGTATAAGTCACAAATGAAAACTTACAAGAATAAGTGCACTAAATTAGAGGATGAATTCAAATCCCTAAATAGTTTTGTAAGTGAATTAAGGGCTTCAAATGAAGAACTCAACAAGTCTATGAAGAATCTTTCCAAGTCATATTCATCTCTAGTTTCATTAAGAAAAGAGAATTACTCTTTGAAAGGAGAAGTCATTGAGCTTAGAAACTCTATTTTTAAGTTTCATAAAGGTAAAGAAGCCTTGGATACACTTATAATACCACTAAGACCTCCCTTGATTAGGCATGGTCTAGGCTTCGATGGAGCCTCTTCTTCTATACCTTCATCCACAACTTTCATCAAGGCCTCAACACCTCAAACTTCAAGTATTAAGGTTATTAGAAAGAAAATGCATAAGGCACTAAACCTCCAATGCCTAAGGGCAAAGGAAAGGTGCAACAAGGCCTTAAGCCTATTTCTAAGAAGGCTAACCATGCATACATGTATAATAAAAGGCATGTTAATTCTAACACTTACAGAAAATTCACACCTACACCTATTCATACATGTTCATGCTCTCACACACATTATGTTGGTATGAGAAAACACCCTCCCCCCCCCCCCACTCATTCCAAGGCATTGCATAGGAGAAAGACATATAAGTCTAAACTCCAATGTCATTATTGCATGAGGTATGGAATGGTAGAAAGCATAAGATATCACACCTAAGAGTATTTGGATGCAAGTGCTATATATTGAATACCAAGAATAATCTTTAGAAATTTGACTAAAAAACTAATCAGGGCATATTCTTAGGTTATTCCACCACTAATAAGGCCTATAGGGTCTTTAGTAAGAGTTCTATGGTTGTTTAAGAGTCTATGCATGTTGTATTTGATGAATCTAGTAAGCTTGATCTTGGAAAAGGTTCTTTTGTTGATAAGAATAGGTGAATTTGAGAAATTTGAATTGGAGCACACTACAAGAGAGCAAGACAAGGATAATGATGTTGAGAAATCATCAAAGTAGATAAAGAACCACAACATCAATAAGAAGAATTTCCAAGTTAAGATCTACCCAAGGATTAGAGATTCTCCAAGAATCACCCCAAAGATTTAATCATTGGTGATACTTCAAAAGGTGTAAGTACTAGATCTGAACTTAACTTTTTAGATAATGATCTTGCCTTTATTTCTCAATTTGAGCCGAAATCTATTGATGAGGCTTTTGATGATGAGAGTTGGGTGATTGCTATGCAAGAGAAACTCAACCAATTTGAGAGAAACAATGTGTGGGAATTTGTTCCTAGGACTAAAGAATACCAAATTGTAGGTTGCAAATGGGTGTTTAGGAACACGGTAGATGAGCAAGGGTTCATCACTAGGAATAAGGTTAGATTGTTTAAAAAAAGGTTACAACCAAGAGGAAGGCATAGACTATGATGAAACATATGCCCCCGTAGCAAGGTTTGAGGCCATTAGGATTTTTTTGGCTTATGCATGTCAAATGAATTTTAAACTTTTTCAAATGGATGTCAAGAGTGCTTTTCTAAATGGAGTCATTGAGGAGGAAGTGTATGTTGAATAACCTCCTACTTTTGAATCTTATAGTTTTCCAAATTATGTTTTTAAATTGAATAGAACCTTATATGGTTTGAAACAAGCTCTAAGAGCTTGGTATGAAAGGTTTTGTTCTTTTCTTTTGAAAAATGGTTTTAAAAAGGGAAAGGTTGACACAACATTCTTTGTAAAAAGGCATAATCATGATACACTAATAATATAAATTTATATTTATGATATCATTTTTTGTGCTACTAATGAATCTCTATGTGAGGAGTTTGCTAAGTGCATGACTAAGGAATTTGAGATGAGCATGATGGGAGAGCTTAAGCTTTTCCTTGGTGTACAAATCAAGCAAACCAAAGAAGGGATCTTCATCAACCAAGCCAAATACACAAAGGACATTCTCAAGAAATTTGGCATGGATGGATGTAAAATAGCAAAAACACCAATGAGTGTTATTATCAAATTGGGTAATAATGAATCGGGTAAGATGGTTAATGAGAAGAGATATCGAAGTATGATCGATTATCTACTTTATCTTTCTGCTTCTAGACCTGATATAATGTTCAATGTATGCATGTGTGATAGGGTTCAATATTGCCCCAAATAATCACATTTGAATGTTATCAAAAGAATTTTCAAATATTTGCATGGCACATTGCATTTAGGATTATGGTATCTTAGAGATTCTTCATTTAGTCTCATAAGTTACTCGGATGCAAATTATGTTGGTAGTCTTTTAGATAGAAACAACACTTTTGGAACTTGTCAATTTATAGGAGAATGTTTAGTTGCTTGGTTTAGTAAAAAATAAGTTTTGGTTGCCTTATCTACCGCCGAAGCTGAGTATGTAGTTATGGGTTGTTATTGCACCTAAGTCCTTTGGATAAAATAACAATTAAAGCATTATGGCAAAGTTGTTGATCACATTCCCATCAAATATGACAACATAAGTGCAATTAATCTTTGAAAGAATTCCATCAAACATTCTAGGAGCAAACATATAGACATTAGGCATCACTTTCTTAAAAATCATGTCCAAAATGGTGATATTATGTTTGAGTTTATAGACACAAATCATCAACTTGCAGACATTTTCACTAAGCCTCTCAATGAAGAAAGGATGAACTTCATTAAGAGAGAATTAGATCATTCTACATGTTACATTATTCCATGATTGAATGATTGCCTTGTGTGATGTATGTGATGTTTATTTCCTTTAGATGTCTTAATTTCATGTGTAATTATGCTTTCAATGCCCACTTACATGAATTAAACATCAAAATATCAAAATGTATCATAGTTTTTGACATCAAGTCTTAAAATTTCGTAGTTATCTTTTTCCCTCATAATTCCCAGTTGTTATTTCGTGATTACAGTCACGAATTACAAGTACTCATCTTTCAATTGACAACCATCAATTTAAGATCATGACTTTCAATCCCCACTACAAATTTCAAAACTTTTAACCATTGAACGTGCCATTTCTAGAGGATTTTTTGTTTGTTACTCATATTTTTCAGAATTAGCTATCGCGATTTTAAGATCGCGATCGTGAATTTAGGTAACTGCTACACATTTAAGTGAATTGATTGCCAACCGTTACACTCTTTTATTTAATTCATCTCTGATCATTTTTAGTCATTTTCACACCCTTTCTTAGCCTATATAAACCCCCCCTCCCCAAATAGTGATTCACATCACTCTTACTAAGATATATCAATCCATCCTCTTCCTTACTATCAATCTTCAAATCTTTTTTCAACTTATAAATGACACCCAAGAAAGCTTTAAGAGCAGAGAAAGGAAAGGTAGTAACACAGCCCTCTAGATCCCCAGCTCTATACCAAATGAAAGGGATTATGAAAGAAGATTAAGATCCCTATAAGGTAAACACCTTCAAGATCATCCTTCCAAACAAAATCCCTTCTATCTTTCTCCTTGAGTCGTTAGGAATCAAAGATGAAATCCACGCATTTCTTTCTAACCTAGGGTGGAATGAATTCATATTTCGTGACAAGCTGGATATGAAGAGATCGTGTGAGAGTTTATGTGCACCGTGACTCTAAGTTAAAGAGCTGAATCTCTTATTGGCCAATACAGGTTAGTATTTCATGCTTTTAGAGACCCATTTTTCCTCATTTTTGAATAATTATCCAATCTTTCAACCTTCAGGTTGGAAATGACATTTTGTTAATCATTTTCACTCTTGATGTTATCTATTCTGAGTTTTGATCAGAGATTTCCACTGAGGCCAAACATTACCCTAAAACTTCCTTAGCCAAATACATTTGAACCCTACCTTTTTTGCTACTTCATCATATCATCACCTTCTCTGTTAAAGTAAGAGGGGATGTTAACGAAAAAATGTCCCAAAAGGATCTTGCTTTCTTTTCCTGCCTTGCCAAAAATAAGCCTATACAAACTTGTCGATATATTGTGGATCAACTGATTTATATAACCACTAAACCTAAGAGTTAGTTTATTCTCCTTTCTCATGTTACTGCCATCTAAAGATATATTGGTGCTCTTAAATAGGAAAATGGAAAATTCCTCACTAAGAAGCTTCTTCCCTCTCAAAACTTTTTGGACCCCACTTACCTTATCAATGCCAAAGTTATTCACGTCGATTCTTATGCTTATACTCTAGGTTCTTTTAGAGCAAAAAGGTTGGAAACATCCCAAGCCTTTAAAAGAAAAAGACTTATCATTGAAAAAAGAGAACAACTAGTCCCGCATCCTCAACCAAAACCTAAGTCCAAAATCTCTCTTGCCACCATCAATCGAAAACTGGACAAGGTGATGAGGATGCTCAAGAGAAGATTTATCCTCCTTTCCCACCTACACAATGACTTGGTGAATTTACAAGAGAAAGTCGATGCTTCTTCCTACCACCTTCAAGACTTTGAGGATTAGGAGGACATACCGGAAGAGGAGGATGATCAAGAGATTGAGGCAGGAGATAAAGCTGAGGGAGGAGGAGATAATGAAGAACAAGATGATCCTAGAGATGATGACAATTCTCCTAACTTTTAGATTGTCTTTAGCATTTATGTTTTTCTTTCTCTATTGTGTTTTTAAATTTCTTAATGTAAACACTGTTGATCCCACAGTTTATAAATAAATAAAAGTGTTTGATTTGTAATTCTTTGTCTCATATGTCATGTGATTGAATTTTTTTTTTTATGTTATGTGATTGCACTTCTTATGATTATGTAAGTTATTATTATTTGCTCCTTATGATCACTTTCTCTCACCTTTATGCATTTCATCCACTCTTCCATATTTACCCTCTTTTCGATCTTGCCAAAGGGGGAAAAAAGCATAAGTTGAGGGGGAGTATTTTTTTTTTCAAACTTAGAATATTAGAATTTTTCTTTGATCATTGACTAGAATTTCTTTAAGTATTCATTGACCATCCCAACTTCATAACTCATGCATTTGATTCTCCATGAGATCAATCTAAGTTGTCAAAATCAAAAAGGGGGAGATTGTTAGACTAGGTTGGTTAAACCTAAGTCACGAACCTCTTTTGATCTTGACATGGAGATTAATCAAGTCTAATGTTTTCATTAAGTGTTATTTTGCAATTTATAAGATATTTTTTCAATTGAAAGTTTGATGGAAATCAAAATCTTTAACCTTGTGAAGGTCATCCAAAATCGCGATCTGTATCCCCTAATTTACGATCTCAAATTAGCTATAAGGATGGACGGAGCTAAGCCAAAGGAATTCACAGGTCTATTCACAGTCGTAACTTAGCAGAAGGAAATAAGGTTGAATCAAAAAGGAATTCACAATGACATTCACATCTGAGGTTGCGACCGTGGATTTCATAGTGACAAATGAGGGAACTAAAGCCTCAGCCACAACATGCCAATTGTCTAAGGGGACCATCAGAAATAAAAAATCTTAAGGTGAATATTTTATCATGACCACTACTTAAGAAGCTGAAAATTCCTTACCAAACAAAGGAATTCACAGTCTCAATCGCGCTCAAAGCAAAAACAACTAGTGATTGCAACTTTTAAGTAGCAGGTAAAACACAATGACTATTTTTCTTGGACAACCAATGGATGAAGCATACGTGGACTAGCTGTTAAATATAAAATCAGTTCCCTGCCTCAATTTTTGGCTCCTCAGTGCAATTGAAAATTCATAATAGCGAACTGCTAGTAGCGACTGCGACTCCTATCTGACAAGCATTTAATGCAAAATCTACCTTGCACAACTTAGAGATTTGGGGATAGTTTCAAAGTAACGTCTCTTTGGTAGATATGGGCTATAAACACTCCACCATAGAGATATAAATGCAAGAGAATTCAATTGATTGTAACCAAACTCTTACCAATTTGTTACTCATTTTTTTACTCTTCTTTAATGTGTTATTGATTGTTTGGTGTGAGCAATAAACACTACTATAAGTAGGCTGAGAGTTAGCCTAGATTTTAAAACTCTTGTAAGAGGTTGAAGTGTGAGCCTAAAAACACTTATGAAAGGTTTTTTATGTGAGCCTAGAAAACACAAGTTGTAAGGGTTTTTGTGAGCCATAAACACAAGGTGTATAAGTTCGGTGTGAGCTTGAAAACATCAGTTTATTTGAGTGAAATACTCAATTATGTAGAATTGGGAGTGGACGTAGGGTTTGTTAACACCCGAACCATTATAAACCTTTATACTGATTCTTCTCATCTTTTTCTTCACTTCCTAAACAATTAACCTTCATTTTTAATTTTTGATTAACCGCCAATTCAAACACCCCCCCCCCTCTCCTTCTTAGCGCCCTAGGCCAACAAAAAACTTGCTTGAGTTGATATATAATTACATAAGACAGTAGAGGAAACTATGATTACATTGTTTGTCATCATAAAAAGTGGGATAGTGTTGAACCTTTTAGGTTTTAATTCTTATTTTGATCATTACAAATAAAGGATTATTTGTCTAACATTTGTACAAGATCTTTTGAGTTCATCTTGTAGGTGCATCATTCAATATCTTAAGCATGATTAAGCAAAGTGACTTAGTAATGTTCAAATGTTGAAATTAAGAAAAAAAGCTCAAGGTAGTCAATGAGCATTGCAAATTTCCAATGGTATTAAGGGTGATTAATGAGCATTGTTGAAATTAAATGAGAGTTAAAAAAAAAAAAAAAAAAAAAAAAAACCAAGTGCAAGTGGTTGAAACCTACTGTATGGCTTAATGGTGGTGGAAGAATTTTCCAACAATTGATGAGCAAGAAAAACAAGCAATAAACGGATTCAATGATGATTGCCTAACACTACTGAGTATGCCAATAATGGTTGAGGAAGTTGGCAATGAACATTGAGATAATTATAATGGGCATCGGCAAGATGATAACAAGCATTGAGTTTTACCGTTAGACTACTCCAATGATCGAGACTAAATATGTTGCTGATGGTCATTATTCCAACAAGACATTGAATATGCTCAACAATTATTGAGAATTCTTATGGAAAAAGTTGATTTAGAAAAGCTTAAATAATTGAAGATAATAATGGTTGAAAGGCTTACAACAAGAGTTGATGGAATTCAATAAGGCATTGTGCAAATTCAACAACGGTGGACAAAGAGAAAAGCATGACACTCAACAGGTGTTGAAACATGGCCAACTACACATTGAAACACCTAACGACAGTTAAATGTAGCCGGTTATTATTGATAGGCTCTAACGGCTATATCGACATTCTGACATATTTTGACTATGTACATTAGTTAGTTTTGCTTTTTCCATCTATTTAAGGGCCAAAAGCTTAGAAAACAGTAAGAGACAAGTTGAATGTGCTGGTGCAAACAAATTGTAAGAGTTTTAAAGTTTTAAAGAGTGATCTAAGAGTCCTTAAGTTTAACTACTTGAACTAACTCTGTTTCAAAGAGCTTACAAGAGTTATTCTTAAATAGAAGAAGAAGATTTGTCTTGTTGCATCAGCAACTACAACCACTAGTTCACTTAATTTGTTAAAAGATGTATTATTCTACTTATATTAAGCGTTTAAGTGTGAACATTTTCCTTCTACAATACTTGTACAATGTGTGAGAAAACCTTTTGGGTTAGAGTTAGAACCTGAAAACTAATTATTTATGAAAGGTTTAAGATAGTGCCTATAAACTTTCTTAAGATAAGGCTTGAATAGTGCATGTAAACTATTTGTGAAAGGCTTTAATATGGTGCCCACAAATTCATCTTGTGTAGGCTTAAGTAGTGCTTATGTAAATTTACCTGTGTAAAGGTTTTCAATTACACATAAAAAGCAATTAGTTAGTGAACATTTCTAATAGTTATAAAGGAGTATATTTAAACTTGGTTTGAGTCGAACTTTAATTGTTGAACTAGGATAATCAATCCTAGGTTTAGAACCTCTTTTGATCTTGACAAAGTAGATTGATCATCAGTAATATTTCAAATAAGTGTTGTTCTTGCAGAATTTAATCAATCTCTCAAGAAGAATTGAAGAAGTTGATGAACTCCAAAGTGACATGTAAATCGCAACCGCAAACTAGGATTCGCGACTGCGACTCATGTTAAGACATGCTGAAAATCAAGCAGGCGAAATCGCAGAACCATTCTCGATCACGATGCTTGGAAAGAAAGAAGTCAGATTGACACAGATGAATTCGCGATGGAAGTCTCGTTTGAGTCGCGACCGTGAATTTCAAAGAAATTCAAGAGGGAAGCAAGTTCATAATCACAGCTTGACAAGTGTCCCAGAAAACTGTTGAAAGTCAAAAATCGCAGAGACATCTTGCTGGTAGCGACCGCAATCCCTGTAGAAAAAAGTTAACCACTTTGGCAGATGGATTCGCGGCCTATGTCGCTGCCTGTGTAAGAAAATTCGCGACAACGACTTCTGAAAGTAGGTAAAAGACAACAACTATATTTTCCTGGTGAACTAATAAGAAGCTGCCACGTGGACTAGCCGTTAGACACAAACGGGGTTTCCCTTGAAGAATTTGGATTTCACGACCGCGAAAGGCAGTAACGATCGCGATTTCATCCTGACAAGCATTAAATGCAAAATCTGTCAAGCATGTCTCAAAGATTTGATAAGCTATGATCTACAACGTCTCTTTGGTGAAGTTTGGCTATAAATACTCCACCAAACAACCATGAAGAAGGTTGCTAAGGAATTTATTACAACTCAATCTTTGCTAGTCATTTTTTTCATCTTCTTTACAAGTGTTAGGTGTGAGCATTAAACACCAAATTGTAAGGTTTTGTGTTAGCCTATAAAAAAACTTTTAGAAAGGTTTAAGTGTAAGCTTGTTGAAACACTTGAGTGAGGTTTTGTGTTAGCCTAGAAAACACTTTGTTGTAAGGTTGTGTGTTAGCCATTAAAACACAAGTTGTATAAGTTGGGTGTGAGCTTGAAAACAC
>CATIWR010148408.1:0-77098 GCA_949677035.1 Omphalea diandra
CTATCAATCCTTTGCTACTCATTTTCTACTAATTCTTGTAATATTGTTAATTGTTGGGTGTGAGCATTAAACACCATATTGTAAGGTTATGTGTGAGCCCGTAAAACACACGGTTATAAGGTTGTGTGTGAGCCCGTAAAACACGGTTGTAAGGTTGTGTGTGAGCCCGTAAAACACACTGTTGTAAGTTGAGTGTGAGCTTGTAAAACACTAGTGATTGAGTGAAATACCCAATTGGTGAATTGGGGAGTGGACGTAGGGTTGGTTAATACCCGAACCACAATAAATCGCTTGTGTTCATTATTCTCATTATTCTTCCCCTCTTCTTTATTTTTAAATTTTTATACACCAATTCAACCCCCCTTCTTGGTGCCATGGGCCAACAGGGCTCTTGTGAGGATGATCCTAATGGTGGAGGCAGCAATTCAAACATTCCAATGTCATGAGGTGCATGAAGGGACAATTTTAAGGCATAAAGCTTAGGGGATGACTGCATATTTTGAGAGGAGGCCACAAATCCTACTTCTGCTATTCGAGGCAATAAGAGGTCCCGTATATCTACTTCGAGGGTTAGAGCCCATAGTGGTGGCAAGCTGGACCCTATGCCAAACAACATGGTTGAGTCCTATATGGCATCTTTTACTATGTCGATGACATCATTGCATATCATATTAGTAGCCTCTACTTTTAAGCTGGTCGACACCATCCATTTAAGCATCTTTTATCTGAGTTCTTACATCATTCATTATGATTTTGATATTCATTACTAAGATATCTTTATTGCTCCTTAAAAGCCCCTCGTGTATAGGCTGAGACTATGGCATACTTGATTGCTGCTTTGAAAAAGGCCGTAAAACTGTAGAATCGATTAATGCAATTAAGTAGCAATTAGTAATGTATGAAAAAATGTGTATGCATGCTTATGATTGTGTATGTGTTTAGTGTCCTATCCATCCTAACCCTTATGTATCATGTAAGAGTTGATTTAGTGATTGACTTGAGGGCTCAGGGATAGCGTTAGGCAGTGGTTAAAGCCCAAATTAAGGCGATGGTAGGGACAATAGCAAAAAACTTCGACAAGTATGTGGCTTCTAAGGAGGAGATGATGAAAAGTCCACATTTATGAGCATATGAGATTGAGCCTATATGGTGCTTTTGACATGTTAGGTTTTTTTTTTTCTTTTCGGTGCATTCATTAGACATTATTGATATTTTTGGCATAATTACATGAAAGAATTGTTGTTTTTGGATGTTTGTTCAAATGCTAGGATTCTAGGACATACTGAGTTGATTTTGCCTCTAATTTTTTTTTGCCAAACTATAGTGCTCTTTAGTATAAATGCATGATTTTGATTATTGCTCAAATATTGTCTTTTAGATGTATGGTTGTATCATTATGTCTTCTTTGAACATTTATATACTTTTTGAAATAGGTGCCAAACAATCTTTGAGCTCAAAGTGCAAAGGAGACACTGCCTAATTGTCCCTAGGAAAATTGGTATGTACAACCCACTAAGTTATCTATACAAACCATTAGTTGTCTATATAAATAACTCTAGTGGGCTCATATATAGTTATAACTATTCATAGCTATAAAACACTAAGCATATACTTCTCCTTTTATAAATACCCATTCATAATTTTCTTATTCAAACCCCCTATTTTCACTCTTTCAACTATGGCTAAAGCATTTTTTAGGTCCCTTCTATCTCAAGCTTGGTCTGATCTACATTAGGTCAGTCTTGAGGCTTTCCGTTACCTCTCATTTGTCTGCTTAGATAGGGATTTATTGTGCGTAACTTATGATCTATGGGATTCCACTGTCCATTTTTTTTTAATTTTGAAGACACTGAGATCTGCCTGCTACTAAAAAATTTGGTGCCATTCTCAACTATCAGGTCATGGTTATAGATTGAATTGCTTTACCATAGCTAGGTAACCCATATATTTGTAAGATGATGGAGCTCATTGACTTGTGATATGATGAGGTGCTCAAGTATACCTTAGGTGAGGATAAAATTCTCATGACCCTTTTTTCTTACTCTTTAACTTTATAAGGGTCATGCTCAGGCAGTACAAGCTCAGATTGTGGTAGCCATCTTAATGTGTAAGATCCTCTTATGGACAGAAGATGGGGAGATAGATCTGTAGATTTTACTTTTACTCGAGGAAGCTGAGTCAGGGAAGATTCTCATCCTGATGATCTTGGGCTATAAGATTGTAAGTCAAGATAAGGTAGCCCTCGGTGTTAGCGACTCTTTTTTTAAAAGCCTATTGTAACTTTAGGTATGAATTTCTTTCATAACCTTTATTTTTTGCCATTTTCTTTTCTTTTTATTTATTATTACCCTAATTTTTGCATAGATTGCCATTATGGATTTTCAATTTAGTGGGCTACTCATTCTTGCTTTAGTCTCCATTTCAAGTTTTCAACCTAATAAGCTGTTCTTTTCTTACAAATATGGCTACAAGAGAGGCTAGGCCTAATTGCTATTCCTATCATGGACACAAGACTTTATTAGCCATAACATCATTTGAACCATCATCTGTCGAGGCCTATAGGCACCAAGGATGAGTGGACTAAATAGATATCTCACATCACTATTTCTGACATCTATTAAACCTGCACACGGTGGGGAATCTTGCAAGTTACTCTAAGGACGTACAGGGACTGCGTGATTATTCTAACTTTGGCATTTGGTGCCTTCAATGACCCATCATGGGTGCATCACCATATTAATGCTCTTGAGTATTGAGTGGACTTCCTACCTTCTTTCATATAGTGTCCATTATCTTAGCATTTCTTAGACAAGGTTAAGGCTATATGGGCTACCCACCACATTTATGATCACTTAACTAGTATAAATCCTAGTCCTAAGGATGGTATTAACTATATGGCCTTGTTACGCCACTTTTAGAACTGCAGAGTTCCTTCCATCTTATCAAAACATTAATAAATAGGGAAACTTTACAAGAAGAAACTTTTACATATTTAGCTATAGTTTGAAGACATGTTTGACTAAATTTACTCTAATTATGCAAATGTATTTCCTTATGATATTATACTTAACATGAATCATCTACATTTTTCATATTATACATTAATTGAATGCATGGTCATTACTTTTAATAATGGCACATTAGAGAATTTGATTGCCTTATTTGATGCATTTGCCTTGTTGGTACTCTGCCCTCATTTTCTGCTTCTTCCATTGCTATCTTGTATCTCATCACCCCTTGATGGGTGTCCCTATTAGTCAACCACACTCTTTCACTTTTTGCTTTATATATATATATATATATATATATATTTGGTGATCTGATTTTGCTTAAGCCGTCCTTATTGGTTTTTGACTTAGCGAGCCTCATCATTTTTTCTTCTTTGTTTTCCTCTCTTTTTTATATTATTATGCCCTAACTTTTACCTAAGCTACCCTTATGAGTTTTAACTTGGTGGGCCCTTTTACTTTACTCATATCCTCATACAAAGTACTTCTTTAATCAATCCAAGTTCACTGGCTCAATAAATTAATTATTGTTTATATCTGACAACTTTTATTGCGCCTCCTAAATAGATTTATTTGATCACATAGAGACCTTCCTTATTCAATTTAAACTTTCCTTAAGGATCTTGAGTTTGTGGTCTAATTGCCTTCAACACTAGATCTTCGACCCTTATGGTGCTTGCTTTAACTCTATTATTGAATGTGTGCGCCATCCTGGCCTAGTCGATTGAAAGTGGTAAAGTACCTTTAATCTTTTTTCATACAAGAGAGCAAGCTATTCAAATCTACTTCTTACTCACTAGTACTCTAGAATCCTTACCTTGACTAATACTTATAAGGACTTCACCTTTACTTCAATTAGTAATACTACTTCTATCTCGTACACAAAGGAGTACAATTTCATTCATGTTGATGTCCTCGCTATAGTTTGGTACCCCTATATTGCAAAAAACAACTTATCTGACCAATTCTTATAAGTTTTTACCATCTTGGCAAGGATATTTTTAACATTCTTATTAGGTACCTCAACCGTTCCATTGGCTTATCTTTCTAGGATCTCTTTAACCTCAGGCTAAAATGGATCCTATTATTCATAACAATATAATGTGACACCTTATAATGACAAATAAGGTTCTTCTAGATTAATTGAACTAGCTATTTTGCCCCTAGCCTATTGAAAGATTTAACATCTACCCATTTCGAGAAATAATCAATTGCTACCACAATGTACTTATGCACCTTATAAAAGTTGGTCTAATTTCCATAATCACATCAATCTTGTATGCTACAAATGGTTAGGGTGACATCAAATTTTACAACTTAGTCAGTATTAGGTGGTAAAGGTAACCATAAATCTAATGCTTATGGCAACTTCAAACCATCTGAATGCAATCTTGCTCTATAGTAATCCAATAGTAACCTATTCTTAAAATTTTCCTTGCAATGTCCCCATAGTTGTATAGGGGCCATAAATTATCGCATGTATCTCATTCACCATTTTATTCACTTCTTCTTCTGCCAAGCATCTCAAATGGACTCTAATTGACATTCTCTTATACAACACCCCATCATAGACTATAAATTGTGATGTCTATTTATGAATCACATCCTTGTTCATCCTTTCAGCCCTTTTAAGGTACTCACCACTCTTTAAATACCTTACACATCATAGTGCCAAGGATGATTCTCTACTGACACTTGCATTATTCTTTTGTCAAGATGGCATAACATTATAGACCTAAGTGCAATGAATGACTAAGTGCGACAAATGACTTTATTAGCATTACCTTCGATCCATCCTAAATATAAACCAAAGTTGCTAGTGCAATAGTCATTGCATTCTCCTCTTATGGTAAATAATGAAATATGATTCTTTGGAAATTATGTGTGAACCTCTTCAAATATTCCAAATATAGGCTCAAACATTTTTTCTTTAGCTCCCATTCATCAGTCACTTAGGAGATAACTAGTAACGAGTCTTTAAACACTTCAATTGTCTTGGCCCTTATATGTACTATAAGTTCTACACTAAGTGCACAAACTTCGTATTTAGCCATGTTATTGGTCACGTTGGAGTTAAGTTTCTTAACCATAAGGAAAAGTTCTCCTTCTGGTGATATTAAAATCCCTCATATATTGGCTCCTTTCTTGTTCATCGCTTTATTAAAGTGCATCCTTAAATGTTGAGGTTCAATTACTCTTAATCCTTTACCTAGGAATTAGGGAGTTCAAGCTCTCTTTCTTCTAAAGTTTGTTATGCCAAATACTCAGCAACTACTTGACCTTTAATCACCTTCTTAGTCATATACTTGATATCAAATTCAATCAATTCTATTAACCACTTTGCCAACTTTCTAGTCAAAGAAGGGGCCTTATGCAAGTTTTTTATTAGATTAGGCTTTGACACCACCTTTATGGAATACAATTAAAAATAGTGCCATAACTTCTTCATGGTCCACCAATGCCAGACAAGTCTTCTCCACCTGATTATACTATTCCTCATAAGAAAGCAGTTTCTTACTAAGATAGCACATGGTGTGTTCATTTCCTATTTCATCATCCTAAGCTAATATCACCACTATAAAACTCTCTTCTAATATCAGATATAAAATTAATGGCTTCTTTAGATTCCAATGTTTCAATACTGGTGGGCTGCTTCGATACTCTTTTATCCTTTTAAAGGCTCTCAACATTACTCATACCACTTTTCCAGCTGATCCTTCCTCAATAACTTGAATATTTGCTCATAAATAATATTGAGCTTTACTATTAACCTGCTAATAAACTATAGATGGCCTGAGAAGCCCCAAATCTCCTTCTCTATTTAACATGTGGGCATGTCCTAAATAGCCTTCACAATGCCTCGATTTACTTTGATGCGTTTCTCACTCACCACATGTCCTAACAACTTACTTAACATAACCCCAAACACATAATTAATTGGATTCAACCTCAGGTTATACTCATCAACCCTTTTCAAGAACTTCTTTCAGGATTTGAAACATCTTTCCCTTGTCTCAGACTTTACCATCATATCATCCACATACTTCTTTACCTTATGGATTAAGTCATGAAACAAGGTAGCCACCATTTATTGATACGTTGCTCCAATATTCTTCAACTCAAATGACATCACCTTATAGCAATATGTTCCCCACTATAAAGGTCATCTTTACCTTATCTATGATTGCCATGAGATCCAATTGTAGCCTAAGTATCCATTCATGATGGAAAACATAACACATATCATGACATTATCTACTGAAACATTGATATGAGGTAGAGGCAAGTCATCCTTTGGGTAGGCCATAGTTAAGTCCTGGTAATCCACACACATTCTTACTCTCTGATCTTTCTTTGGTGTAGGCACTATGTTGGCTAGCCATTCACGATAATCAACTATTTCTAAGAACTTGGCATTTAACTATTTTGCCACTTCTTCTTTAACCATTTAAGCACATTTATATCTTATTGTTGTCAAATTTTGCCTCATCGGTCTCATTGGTCTCACATGCAGGTAAGCCGTGATTCTATGTTCAGTGATTCACCTATTAACCTATGACATGTCCTTAGATGTCCAATAAATGACCCCTAGTACTTCTTGAGCGGCTATTAAAGCTTTCTTCGCTCTTTTGACGTGACATCACTAGTAATGAGTAAGATTTTTAGATTTTCTTATGTGCCCAGATTAAATGTAATGGTATACATAGAGTTAATATTAAATATTCCTATAAAAGGATACATGATATGCATACTATCATCAGGAAACACATAACAGAAGTAAGCAAACTCGTTGTGCATTGCCTTATACTAGAAAATAAATACATCATCATCTTTAAAGAGACTAGAGACAAGAACATCAATAGAAAGCCTTGAGGTAAGACAACTAATATGAATGCAATGAAAGCCTTGAGGTAGTTCACAGATTTGGGGATGCCTTTGTCTAAGGCATTTGAGAGACTACAAAAGAAAGGGGTATTAAAGCCTCTAACACCAAGACCTACTAAGGGGGTATTACGCTAATGCATAATGTGTTTTTCATTAAGGAGTTGGGCACATCACTAATGACTATTGTAGGCTGAGGCATGAGATTTATTATCTTATTGATAAAAAGACAATTATTATACTTGATGTTGGAAGAGTGCATGTAAGAGGAAATCCTCTCCTAAACTATCATAATGTTCCAACTCTCAACTAGGATGCATTTATGATAGATTCTAAAATTTCTATGTTGTCATGGCTACCACTGAAGAAGTATTGAAGGAGGTTGTTGTTGTGGTTTATAATATTACTCCATAAGAGAGTTTAGACAAAGAAACGAAACAGGTAAATAGGAAAAGGATGATCAAACTGTAGGAGGAAAATGACAAGGAGAAAGGAGAAGATCAAGTAAATCATGTGACCTAGAGCAAAAAAATTACCCTAATATAGAAGCTTTTAAGAAACCAAAGGTGGATAAAGAAGGCGATGAGCTTATCGTGAAGTGTTGGCCTTTGTGCACCAAGAAAGGGGAGTTGAGTTGGTGAGAATTTATAAATTTTAGATGACAAGGTTTGTTAAGCAAGAAATAGAAGGAATAAAAGAAGAATAGAAAACACAAGGTTTAATAGTGGTTTGAATATTAACCAACCCTACATCCATTCCCAAATTCTTCCAATTGGGTGTTTCACTAATCTCCAATGGTGTTTTAAAACTCACACCTAACTTTACAACCTGTTTTTTTATAAAGGCTCACACACAACTTCACTAGTGTTTCACAAGGCTAATACTCAACCTATATAACAGTTTTCTAAGGCTCACTCTAAAATCCAAATAAGAGTTTTTTATATAAAGGCTCACTTTTAAACCCAAACCTAATGGTGTTTAATGTTCACACTGAAGAACAACACCATAATTACAAGAAATTGAATGCTTAAAGGTTAAGAAATAAATTTGCAAGAGTTTTGCTATAATGAATGCTATTCTCTTGTGTTCAAGTCCATTTGGTGGTGTATTTATAGGCTATAATCACCAAAGAGATGTTACAAACAAAATTATTTTCAAATCTGCAAAGTATACTAGGTTGATCTTGCATTTATTGCTTGTCTGATGAAATTTGTGGTCAAGACCCACATTTGCGATGATGAGATTCACATAGCCTCATTTGTATCTAACGGTTAGTCCACGTGTCACAAAACCAAAGGGTCTTCAAGAAAAATAGCTATTATGTCTCTTAAGCAATAGTGAATATTGCGATCTTATTTTCTTCTTTGGACGCGATGCTTGCCGTGAAATCGTTTGCTTAAATGAAGAAGTTGCTTCACCAAATTTGTGGCTACTACCATTATTTTGTGGCTACTACCATTATTTCGCTATCATGAAATTTGATCCTTTAATGATTTTTTTGAGACACTTGGAATAATCTGGTTGAAGATTTGATTTCCTCTAAGTGAATGCAAAAGTTACAATTGCGACTATGGATGTGACATTCACCGCAAAATGATTTGTATAAGATTCATTCAACTCTTTTGGAGGAAAGTGGTCGCAAGCTTCTGCTTCATGATGACATATCATGATGCAAATTTCAATATTTGAGATTAAGGCTTCCATTAAATTCAAAATGATCCTAGCTAAATATTAACAAGATCACCACTTGAAATTGACATTAGAACCTTTCAATCCATATTGTCGAGATCAAAAGAGAGTTTTGACTTAGGCTTAACTAACCTAGTCTAACAATCTTCCCCCTTTTTGATTTTGACTACTTGAATTTGCAAAGGATGAGGAATGTATGAGTTTATTCTAGATTGAATTTGCGAAGGATAAAGAATGTATGAGTATATTTTAGAGTGTGCGTATTCTAGATTGAATTTGCAAATGGTTAAGTTGAAACGTTAAATGCTTCCCTTTAAATTGTACTCCTACTTAACTAATGACATGCAAGCTCTCCCCCTTTATTAAGATAAAAAAAGGAGAATTAAGTGCAATGACAAATAGTGAGAGTATCATAATCATAAGAGGGAACATCATTCATCAAATCAAATCTACATTGATTAATCATAGAAAGAACATAGTTCAAACTTTTATTATTTAAAAAAAAGATACATAACATAATCATACATGTAAATGTGTTTAATCACACACTTTCGACCAAAATTAAAATATAAAATGTTAAAATAAGAAATAAAACTTAAGGAAAAACTAGAAGGTATGAGATATATGATCAACATCATCAGCACTTTCTTCAACAAATTCTTCATGTCCTCCTTCTTAGGCTTCATCTCCTTTTTTTTCTTAGTCTCTTTCATTTTCTTTAGTGTCTTCCTATTCTTTAAAGTTGGGAATATAAAATGGAGTAGCACCAACCTTTTCTTTAAGGTCAACCAAGTCACTATAAAGGTGAGAGAGAAGAAGGAACCTTCTTTTAATGATTCTCATCACCTTGTCAAGTTTCTTATTAGTGCTTATATGGATCAATTGATCCACATGGTATCTTATAGTTTGGATGGGTTTATTTTTAGTGAGGCAAAAAAGAAAAACTAGGTCTTTTTAAGAAACTTTTTCATTCCCATCGCCCTTAACATTGATGGAAAAGGTAATGATCCTATGGATGAGCCAATTAGTTATCGTTCTAATGTATTTGCCACTAAAGTTCTGAAATCATGTTTGGTTTCTATTGAAGCTTCATACCAAAACTTAGAATATATGATATCAAGAAAAGAGACAATGAAAGGAATATTATCTTCCTATTTGAAAATTAAAAAGGGAGGAAAGTTGGGCAAAAGTGATGAAGTAGGGGTCTTCAAAAGCCCTGAAGGCAAGACCATACACACTTGCCTTAGATTCGTCCCTTCTACTAGAAGCAACAATGCACATGAATTCTTATATAATTTCTTCATTGCCTGATTATTTTGGAAAAAATAATTCATTCCAGCTAAGGTTTGAGAGAAATGCTTGAATTTCTCCCTTGATGCCCAAAGTGTCAGGAATGAAGTAGAAAGGTATCTTATTGGGTTGGATGACTTTTTTGGTGTTGGCCTTATATCTCTCATTCTCTTCTTTTGTGATTCCCTCAATAGGATGAAGAAAAGGAGGACCTTTAGGTTAGGCAACACCTTTCCTCTTTTTTTCTCTAATGAATTTCTTGAATGCCATGAGAGTAGAGGAAAAGTAAATGTAAGTGAAAATTTGAAAAAAGATGAGAGGCATAAGGAAGAAAATTATAAAAGTGGAACAAAGGGGTGCAAATGAGGCTTAAATGGGCAAATAATGTGAGGAAAATTATTGTAAAATGGTAAAAAAAAAAAAGAGGCCATCGATTACAGGAAGTCGTGATAACTATATGCTTATATTTTGAGTAATAATCAATAATTCCTTGCAAAAGAGCATGGTCAATGGTATACAAATTTGAAATTTCAAAATTTTTATAGTGTCTATCATAGATCGTAGTAAGAAATTGACAAAAGTTGAAAGGTTGAAGGTGACTTATACGTAGCGACCATGAATTGTGAATCTCGATTGTGAATTACAAGGCATTTTTAAAAAAGCATGAAAGAAACAATGGCCTAAACTTGACGAGATCAATATGATATTATGAAGATTAATTAGAGCAAATTGGCATCAAAAAATAGAATTGCATAATGATTTAACACATCTTCAACACAACACATTAACATGCAATCACAAATCATATCAAATGATGAACTAATATTGACAAGTATAGTGAAATGCATAAAGTGAGATCAATTTTTACCCTAGGAAACTTCCATCTAACATCCTTTGTTCCATTTTGATAAAGTTCATTCTTTCTTTAATGATGAGCTTAATGAAAATATCCTCAAGTTAGTGATTGGTGATAATAAATTCTAACACAACATAACCATTTTAAACATGATCTCTTAGAAAATGATGTCTAATGTCAATATGCTTGCTTCTTAAATATTAGATAGGATTCATAGAAATATTTATTACACTTGTGTTGTCACATTTGATGGGAATATGATCAACATCTTTATCATAATCTTTGAGTTGTTTCATCTAAAAAACTTAGGTGCAACAATAATCTGTTGCCACATATTTCATTTCGACGATGGATAAGTCAACTGAAACTAGCTTCTTACTAAACTAAAAGACTAAATAATCACCTATGAATTGGCAAGTCTTGGAATTGCTTTTCCTATCCATCAAACTACCGACATAATCTGCATTTGAATATCTAAGGAAACTAAAAGATGAATTTCTAGGTTACTAAAGTCCTAAATGCAATGTGCCATGTAAATACTTAAGAATTCTTTTAACAACATTCATATGAGATTCCTTTGGTCAAGGTTTAAATCTAGTACACAAGCAAACACTAAACATGATGTCGAGTTTAGTTGCAGTAAGATAAAAGAGAGAACCAATTATACTTCTATACTTCTTTTCATTAATGGGCTTACCTGATTAATCCTTGTCTAGCTTGATAATTGTACTCATTGGAGTCTTTGCTATTTTGCATCCATCCAGGCCAAACCTTTTGAGTATATATTTTATGTACTCAGCTTAGTTAATGAAGATGTCCCTTTTGATTTGTTTGATTTAAAGACCAAGGAAGAACTTATGCTCACCCATGATGCTCATCTCAAACTCCCTGGTCATACACTTAGCAAATTCTTCACAAAGAGATTCATTAGTAGTACCAAATAAAATATCATCAATATATATTTGCATAATGAGTATATCTTTATTGTGCCTTTTCACAAATAAAGTAGTATCAACCTTGCTTTTTTCAATATCAATTTGTAAAAGAAATGAACAAAGCCTTTCATACTAAGAACTTGGAGCTTGTTTTAAACCATATTAGACTTTAGTTAATTTGAAAACATGATTTGGAGAAATATGAGACTTAAAACCTAGAGGTTGTTCAACATAAACTTCCTCCTCAATAAAACCATTTAGAAAAGTGCTTTTCACATATATTCGAAAAAGCTTAAAATCCATGTGACATGCAAATGCTAAATAAATCCTAATGGACTCTAATCTTACTACAGGGGCAAAGGTTTCATCATAATTAATGCCTTCTTCTTGGTTGTCACCCTTTACAATCAATCTAGCTTTACTTCTTGCAACAATACCTTGCTTATCTGACTAATTCATAATCCGCATTTACATTTGCATTTTATTACAAAGGGTGCTTGTTTCTTTTAACAACATATACATAATCTACATTTGCATTTGCTTTCTACAACTGGGTCTTCCTTAGGAATAGGAACAAGTTTCCAAACTTTGTTTCTCTCAAATTATTGAGTTTCTCTTATGTAGCAATCACCTAACTCTCATCATCAAGAGCCTCATTAAGATATTATGACTTAATTTGAGAAACAAATGCAAGATTATAATATAAAGCATGTAATTGAGATTTAGTACTTACTCCCTTAGATGTCTCACCAATGATAAGTTCTCTTGGGTGATTCATAGAGTATCTTTAATCTTTAGGTGGTTTTTGAGCTTAGCTTTTCTCTTATTGTGGTTAAGATTCTTTAACTTCTTGTGATGGCTTATTATCTTCAAGATCAATCATAATTTCTTTTGGCATTGAATCAAGCTCAAACTTCTCAAAGTCACCTATAAGATTATCAATAAGAGAACCTTTCCTAAGATCAAGTTTGCTAGACTCATCCAATACAATATTCATAGACTCTTCAACCATCATAGTCTTTTTATTAAACACCTTATAGGCTTAGTTAACGGTGGAATAACTAAGAAAGATACCTTCATTGATTTTAAAGGCAAAATTTTCAAGGTTGTCATTAGTATTAAGTATGTAGCATTTGCACCTAAAAGCTCGAAAATATGAAAGCTTAGGTTTTCTACCGTTCCATATCTCATAAGAAGCTTTGTTTAAAATGGATATCTTTTGACAACACGATTTGCAAGATAACATAAAGTGTTGATGGCTTCAGCCCAAAACTAATTTGGTAAGGAATATTCATTACGTTTAGTTCTAGCCATCTCTACCAATGTCCTGTTTTTTCTTTCTACAACGCCATTCTATTGTGGTGTTATAGGAGTTGAAAAGTTGTGAGAAATCTCATTCTCCAAATAGTAATTTTTAAAAGAATCATTTTAAAATTCCTTTCAATGGTCACTCCCAATAGAAGAAATGAAGTAACCTTTTTAATTTTGAACTCTTTTAAGCAAAACTTTTGAAAGCATCAAAGGTGTCACTCGTATGAGCAAAAAAGGATACCCAAGTGAACCTAGAGTAATCATTTACTAGGACAAATGCATAATGCTTTCCACCAATAGTAGCACTCTTAGTAGCTCTAACTAAGTCCATATGAATGAGTTGAAGAGGTCTAGAAGTACTTAAAACATTTTTTCGCTTTGAAGGATGCTTAGTGTTGCTTCCCTATTTGGCAAGGTGCATATGTCTTGTGTTTTATGAACTTAATCTTTGGTAGACCTTTTCCTAGCTCTCCTTTTGATAGATTTTGTAGAAGCTCCATGCTAGCATGTCTAAGTGTTTAATGTCAAAGACAAGATTCATTGCTAATAGAGACAAGACACTTAAAGAAGTGGTTGGCAAATTGTCTAAGTCAATTAAGTAGCTATTACCTCTTAATTCACCCTTAAGGACTACCTTTTTATCCACCAAAGTGTTAACCCAATATTCTCTAGGGTCAAAGGTGACTTTATTACTTTTGTCACATAATTGACTTGCACTCCATAAATTATGTTTCAATCCTTCAACTAAAATAACATTATCAATAAGAGTGCAACCTATCTTACCATTAATTCCAATGCCCATTACCTTACCCTTTGTATTGCTTCCACATGTGACATTGCCACCATCTTTTCCCTTATTGGCTATGAATAGCTTTTTATTTTTGGTCATATGCTTTAAGCACCCATTATCCACATGCCAATCATTATCTTGTTTAGTGGTTTCCAAACAATCCTGCAACATAAAAATAATTTACCTTTGTTTAGGTACCCAAGTGTACTTGGGTCCTTAAGGGTTAGGCTCAAAAGGGTCCTCTAATTTGAGGTATGCCTTCCTAATGTAGCCAAAGACATTAATATGTCCATACCTCATACAACAGTGACATTGGAGTTTAGACTTATAAGTCTTTCTCCTATGTACAACCTTGGTATGAGTGAGAGGCCTTCTCATACTTTGGTTTTGAGAGTGCATGCAAGTGCGTGAGTGGAGAGGAGTAGGAGAGAAGTTTTTATATGTGTGCCTTTAAGCATGCCTCATGGTATAGATGTATGCATGATTTGTTCTTTTAGACCAGCTTTTGAGCCTTTGGAGCTTTTCCTTTGCCTTTTGGCGTAGGTGACCTAATGGTAGGAGCACTTTTCTACCTAACAACCTTAATACTAGAAGTTTGAGGTATAAATGCTCTAATGAATGTGGGGCAAGAAGATGTAGATGAGGAGGCTCCTTTAAAGCCTAAACCATGTATCACTAAGGGATGTCTTTGAGATATAATTAGAGTATCCAAAGCTTATTTCCCTTTGTGAAATCTTGTGATGGAATTTCTGAGCTCAATAACTTCACCTTTTAAGTAATCATTTTCTTTTCTTAAAGAGTCAAAAAATGATGAAGATTTATAAAGACTTTCAAAGCATTTTTTGGGTTCTTCATTAGAAGACCTCAAGTTACTTACAATATCATTTCAGTTTTTGAAATCATCCTTAAGTTTTGAATATTTTTTCTTGTAAGTTTTCATTTGAGATTTGTATTTTTTACATCTCAAGGTTAAAACTTCATGAAGCTCATCATCCACGTCATATAAGTCCTCATAATCATGACAAGAATGTGAAGAAGTACTTACCTCATTGGAGGAGTCCTCTTGAGCTAGGAAGCATAGTTGGCAACTTTTTCATCTTTTTCTTCTTCACTTGAGCTATCATCCCATGTAGCTTTAAAGCTATTTTAATTCTTTTTGTCCCACTTTTTCTTCTTCTTGAGCTTGAGGCAACCAAATTTGATGTGACCGTATTTTCAACATTCATAATAAGTTCATTCTTATTGTCTTTAAAATTGTTATATGCTCTTTTGTAAATTCCTCCTGTTTTTCCTTCTTTGTATGAGCTCCTTAGTCCTCCTTGAGAGCATGGCTAGTTCCACTTCCTCTTTCTAACTTTTATCACTATCATTAGAGACAACTTCAACCTCTTTATCTTTAGTTGAGGATTTAAGAGCAAAAGTCTTTTTTTAAACCTTTTCAGTTTTGCTTCCTTACTCTCTCATTTTCTTCATCTCCTCATCTTTCTTCAAGGTTAGCTCATGAATGAGTAGCTTACTAAGACCGACATTCGTTTGCATCTTTCCAATCTCTAGATTGGATTCTTGTATACTTCAAACTCTAACACTAAATTTCTTAAGGGGAAGAGATTTGAGAATTATTCTCAAAGAATTCTTGCAATTTCTTCATGTTTATGACAATAAATAGGAGTCTATTTGTCATGTTGGTGATGCTTTCATTATCTTTCATCATGAAGAGCTCCCACTATGTCACATACATTCCAACCTACTTGATGTCACCAATGTAGTGCCTACGTGATAGTTTTTCAATGCCTTCCACATCCTATTGATGGTTAGGCAATGTTACACTCTACCAATCTCTTTTCTTGATAAAGAGATAAGAAGAATGACTATTACCCTTTTGTTCTTCCCATTTGACTTTCTGTGTGCTTCCACTCATTCTTCCTTTGGGATTAGTTCTTCACTGCCATCTACCAATTTAGTTGGAGGATTCCATTGTAACGTCTCATTTACAAATCATTCCTAAAGTAGGTGCATTAACTCATTCATAAAACATGGAATGCTAAAGTGATACAACATCGTTAAAATTCTCTCATTCTATCCATTTCCATTTAAAGACCTTTTTTCCAATTATTTTTCACACTATGTATCTTATTTCACAACATAATAACTATTTACAACAACATATGCATGGCTAAATAAACTAAAGTACTAATAGACTGCATACTGGCCCAACCTCTATCAGACTGATAGACAACAACTTTGAAATGCAAACTGGATGCAATCTTTCATCTACTCTTCCTGAAAGAAAATTTAATGCAAAGGAGTGAGCCTGTATACTCAGTAGTAAACACACAATTAACATAACAAAATTTTAAATATAAATAACTCCTCATCATATCCATGCACAAAATAAAGAGTTTTTACTCTTTAATGCCATACAAGCTATCAAATATTATTACCACACATAGTATTATATATTGTTCCAGCATAGGCTATAGATATCATTGTCACACAGGCTATAAATATTATTACTACATAGACTACAAATATCATTGCCACATAGGCTATCGAATGTTATTGTCACATAGGCTTTTATATAGTATTGCCACACAGGCTATTGATATCATTGCCACAAAGGCTATCAAATTTTGTTACCACACAAATTGTTAGATTTTGTTGCCACATAGGCTATCATATGTGGTTGCCACATAAGATATAAATATTGTTGTTTGCCCAACAACATCAAGTATTAGTCTTTCAAAAAATCAATTATAAATCCAACAAAATTCTAACAATATAATGACTAATAACAACGCCTATAACTTTGGCAGCTCATATCACAACATACTTCCATTCCCAAGTCATAATCTATCAACGTCTTTTGAAAATAAATAATTTAAGAGTATAACAATCTTTTCATCAATATCATCTCATTAAACAACATTTCATTCCATTAAGTATATGTTTATGGCATTTAACCAATCATACATTTAGTACTTACCTCTCCTTTAAGCTATTAAGTCGTAGATGGTTCCAACTTATTCCAAATATTATCTTTAATGCGCTGAGGACCTATTTCAATACACCAAATCAATCCATGATGATAAAGTAAGATTTTCATCTTTTTATGCAAATATGCTCTCATAAAATATTATGAACTTGATAGGTTGGTTCTATGATTACTTTTGACACACAAATCCAAATGACCTGATTCCTTTTTTTAACTAAACTAGACATACAAGGGTACACCATATTAAAAATTCCTTTCAAAATATACAATACACAATTTATGGCAAATTTTATAAAATTGCCCTATTTCAATGTCATCTCAGTATGACTAGGTCATATAATCTTTGGTATATCATAAATCTTATAGGTCTAATTGCAAAATTGATATACCAAAAGTTACAAAACACATAGAGGAACATTTTTCATGTTTTACTTTCTATATAATTCATCCTATAAAGTCACCAAAACAAATAACCAATCTCAAGGTGAGCAGGTTTTTAACATGTTGACAATCAATCATGATGAAGGGGTAATATCTCATCAACCATGTTAAATTTGGCAAAAATACATTATAGGAACGTAGACCAAATATAAATATTCAAATTTTAAGTTTGCAAAACCACCAAATTCCCATTCTATGGCCATTAAATTCTTAGAAAACAAAATTAAAAGACTAATAAGGTTAGATCAGGTTTAGGGTCAATCACAATAATGAACCATATCTCTTTCTACACAAAAAATTAAGCAAAAATGCTTCATAGGAATTTAGAGGGAATATAAACCTACAAATTTAGTGTTTTATAATTTCTCTAAATAAGCATATAAGTCCATCAAAATATAAGAAAATAGAAAGACTAAGGAGATTTCAGTTTATTGTGAACTAGTCCTAATTAATGAGCCATAGCTCTTAACCCACACCAAATTAAGTAAAACTATTTCACTTGATTTTAGACAGAGCATATAGCTACAACTTTCATGGTTTACAATTTCCCTAATTCCTTATCTAGAGTTATGAAATTGTGGTACAACAAGCTATTCTAACCATAAAAACAAACAAAATCAACACTATTTTTCATAAAATACAAACTCCATATATGAGCTCCACCTTAAATACTTCTTAATTCTTACTAACCATGCATGACTAACATGTCATGAGGAAGGAGTTTCATAGGAAGAAGTTATGTTAACTTATTACTTTTCCTAAAACCAGAAAAGTTTAGAGTTTCTTCTTAGGCAACACACTTTTCTCCCTCTCCTTCTTCTTATTCTTCTTATTCTTTTTCCTTTCTTTCTTTCTTCCTTAGCTCTCTCTTTATTTTATGCACTCCTTCACTTCATTCCCCTTCAATCTGATCCTAAAAATGAAAATTTTAATTTATATACCTACCCTAATACAACAAAATAATGGTGTCTCACTACCATTGGTTAGAAGTACAACATTCCTCTTTTGGTCTCTCTTCTTCACTTCTTCATCATTTCTATCCATCTACTAATCCACATATGCTCCTTAAACTTTTAATAATTATTAAATCACCACTAATTCAAATACTATAACACATACATGACATATGACAATTTTCTATGCCACTATGCAAACATTAAATTCATATTCAAATGCAATAATATAAGTGTTATTGTCATGCTTATGCCTTGCGATGCATATATTCAAATATAACATAATTAAAATGCATATGATTTGGGTTGAGGATGTTATAATTCTCCCCCTTTTATAAAAATTTCATCCTTAAAATTTTACTTTCTAGAACTTTAGAATAGATAGGGATATTGTTATCTCATATGTTCATCTACTTCCTAAGTGCCCTACTTAGGTGAGTGATGGCTCCATCTCGCTTTAACCATGGGTATCACTCGATTCCTTAATTATTTTAATTGCTGATAAAAAATTTCAATTGGTTCCTCATGATAAGTCATATCATCAGACAATTCAATCTTTGGCTCTGATAATATATGGCTAGGATCATACTGATACGTTCGAAGCATAGAAACATTGAACACAACATGTATCTGAGATAATTCTGCTAGTAATGCCAAATGATATGCCAAAGGCCCAATTCTTTATATGATCTCATATGGCCCAATGTATCTTAGACTTAACTTTCCCTATTTGCCAAACCTAATAATGCCTTTCCATGGTGAAACCTTAAAAAATACTTTGTCTCCAACCTGATATTCCATTTCTCATTTATGTCCATTAACATACCCTTTTTGCCTTTCTCGAGTAGTTTGCAAGCATCTTTTGACTACTTGGATTTTAGCCATTATATCCTGTACCATCTCAAGACCCTCTAATTGTCTCATCCCTTCAACATCCTAACAAATTGAACTTCTACATTTCTTGCCATAGAAAAAGTTTCATATGGTGTCATACCAATACTGGAGTGATAGCTATTATTATATGTAAATTCCATTAATGGCAAATGATCATCCCAATTGCCTTTGAATTTTAACACATAAGCTCACATCATATCCTCTAATGTCTGAATTGTCCTCTTTAATTGACCATCAGTCTGCGGGTAAAAAATAGTGCTAAAATTCAAACGAGTACCCAAGGTTGTTTGTAAGCTATTCCAAAAATGAGAAGTGAATCGAGGATCACTATCTGACACAATAGAAATAGGAATGACATGTAACTTGACAATCTCAACAACATATACTTTAGCTAGTCTATGACGTGAATCTGTTTGTCGTAGAGGCAAAAAGTGTGTAGATTTTATGAGTCTATATACAATAACCCAAACAACATTATGCTTTTTCCATGTCTGAGGCAAATCATAACAAACTCCATTGAGATTTTCTCCTATTTTCATATAGGAATATAAAGGATGCAAATTAACTATCGGTGCTTGATGTTATGTGTTGATCTATTGGTAGGTTAAACATCTTGATACAAATTTAACTATATCTTTCTTCATCGTTGACCATAAAAAATGTGGCCATAGGTTTCTATACATTTTGTACTTATAGGGTGCATAACATATGGTTTGTTGTGTGCTTTCTGAATAATCTCTAATCTCAAACAATTAACATCTAGTACACTGACTCGATTACCCATCATTATCATCCCATCATTTCTAATAGAAAAATTAGTCTTCTTACCTTCTTGTATCTTTTGTAGCATTTTCTGCAAATGCGGACCCTTCTTCTGAACTTCTCTAATTTTATCATCTATCACAGGCTTTAACTGAAGTGTAGCCATTAAAGTTGTCACATTCTTAATCTCAAATTTTATATTTAAAGCACGAAGATTAACTAAGGGTGTCAAATTATAACCAACCATACCAGCAACAACTTCTAAGGCTTTTCAGCTTAAAGCATCAGCAACAATATTGGCCTTACACAGATGACAATTAATAGTGTAATCATAGTCCTTTAACAATTTTATCCATCTTATCTGTCATAGGTTTAATTCCCTTTGTATTGGAATATATTTCAAGCTTTTATGATCTCTCAGAATCTAAAATGTCTCTCTGCACAAGTAATGCCTCCAAATCTTCAAGGCGTGGACAATAGTTGCCAACTCTAAGTCATATGCAGGATAATTCAACTCATGAAGCCTTAACTATCGAGAAGCATAAGCTATCACCTTTCCATGCTACATTAATACACAACCTAACCCTATCTCGATGCATTAGTGTACACCAAAAATCTATAATATATGGATTGTAATGTCAATATTAGTGTTATAGTCAATCTCTTCTTCAGTTCCTCAAAACTTTACTGATATTGATCATCCTATTTAAATGGTACATTCTTCCATAATAATTTTGTTTTCCATAATAATTTTGCTAATGGCCCAATAATAATGGAGAATCGTTCCACAGATCGTTTATAATAACCAACCAACACAAGAAAACTACGTACCCCTGATACATTTTTGGGTAGATGCCACTCCAAAATGGTTTCACCTTAGCTGGATTAGGTTGAACACCATCTTTGGACACAATATGCCCTAAATAACACTCCAAAATGGTTTCACCTTAGCTGGATTAGGTTGAACACCATCTCTGGACACAATATGCCCTAAATAACCACTTATTCCATCTAAAAGTCACATTTGTTCAATTTGGTATATAACTGGTTTTCCTGTAAGATATGCAATACAATTCTCAGATGTTGTTTATGCTCATGATTTTGTGAGTATATAAGAATGTCATTAATGAACACAGTCACAAACTAATGAAGATATTGCTAGAAGGTAAAATTCAATAATGTCATAAATGTTGTCAGTCCATTAGTTAAACCAAAAGGCATAACAAGGAACTCATAGTGACCATACCTATTATGAAAGGTAGTTTTATCATGTCTAGCTCAGTAACTCTCAACTGCTAATACCTAGATCTCAAATCAATTTTTGAAAATATTGTTACACCTCGAAGTTGATCAAGCAAATTGTTAATTCTTGGTAAGGGAGATTTATTCTTTACTATTACTCAATTCAGTTACTTATAATCAATACAAAATCACATGCTCCCATCCCTTTTCTTCACAAATAACATTGGTGGTCCCTAAGGAGATGTACTAGGTCAAATGAAATCTTTTTGCAACAACTCTTCTAATTGTTTCTTTAATTCTAGCAGTTTCACTACTGCCACTCCTGGTAAGGTCTCAATATTAAAATCAACTTCTCTATGTGGTGGCAAACCCAACAAGTCATTAAAAAATACTTTTAAAAACTCTCTCACTATAGGAATATCTACCAAACCCAAGCTAAGAACACTAGTGTCCACCATACTTACTGGAAATGCATCACAACCTTTTTTGATTTGTTAAAAAAGCCTAAATAATTGAGATTAAATAAGTTGGAATAATTTTGCACTCCTCAACAAATATAATCTTAGTTGTCCTAAATATATGATCATCAATTCTTTAGTATGACAATCTAAAACTGCATGATGTTTTGCTAACTAGTCCATTCCTAAAATAACATCAAATTCCTTAAAGTTCATCAATATCCAATCTGTAGGCAATACGACACCACAAACTAGCACTGGACAAGTTTTACATACTTTGTTTACAATCACACTACCTCCAATAGGCATCAAAACACCTAAATCATATCCTAAGGATTCAATTATAGCATGCACTCATTATGCAAATTCTAAAGGCATAAATGAATGAGTGGATCTTGGGTCTATTAAAACATGAGCATCTAAATCACAAGCAGTTGGAGCCTTATGATGAGTGATAGAATAAACTATAACCCGTGGCTGAATATGGGCTGCTTGTCCACTACTAAAAATTGAAATTGTTCTACCATGTCCTCCTCTCCTCTACCTTTACCTCGCTCTTTGCCTCTGCCTGTGTCATGAACATTCTTCTTAATATTACTCTACCCAACTATCAGAGATTCCACTTTAATCAAACCTGCCATTGGACAACCTCAACTCAAATGGCCTGGTTATTTACCAGTATAACAAGTAAGCCTTTTAGGTTCTCAACACTCTCCAAAATGAGTTCTTTCATAATTAGTATAAATTGGGGCTACACCTATACCCATTATGCCCATAGGTCCTCTCCTACCCTTTGAGCCTTCAAAACTACCATGGCCACCTCTACCCGATGCCATTGATACTAATCTACTGGGATGACTTTGTCCTCTACCTTTTTGATTACCAGTAACTCGTTAAAATCCTGATCCCCTAAATGATGTGAAACCGCATTTTTTTATTGCTTTATTTAGTTCTTTATTCCACCCTGCTAAATTTCTCTTCCTTTTTGTCTCAATTGGATTCTTCTCTTAGATCAGCTGCTCAACTTGAATAAATGCTACTAATAACATAGTATAATTGGCTAGCTTAACTTCTAATCGATCTCGAATTTCTAACCTCATTCCCCTCTCAAATTTTTGGCACTTCAATTCCTTTGTAGCTATATATTCTGGGGCATATCTTGAGAGTTTAACAAATTATATCTTATAATATGCTACTATCATATCGTTTTGTTATAATTGGGAAAACTCCATCTTCTTCTTATCTAAATATAATGTTGATGTGTATTTGTTTGCGAACTCTCTTAGAAAATCAACCCATGTTAAAATCATCGATTGGGCAATGCTACATGGAATAATTTTCGACCAATCTAAGGCATTCTTTTGAAATAATGATATTGCATACTTCAGCTTTTGCTTTTGGGTGCATTCAACCATGTTCAAGACTCTATTAGTTCTTTTAAATCACTATTTGGCCTCAGTAGGATCTATAGTGCCCTCAAATTCAATTGTCCCTTACTTCATTAATCTATCATAATTTTTGTCTACGGTAAGTTCTACATAAGCTTGTGCTATAAATATTTGCATCATCTCAATAAATTGTATGATATTTAGGTTTACACCCACAACAACATGGTCAACATGCTTACTTGCATGAACGACTCAACAGACTCATCTCTAACCTCTGGATTGGCATGAACTCAATCAGGTGCATTCATACTCCTATATACCAACGATTGGTGCATCCATACTCCTATATGCCAATAATTATAAGTATTAACATAATGCAAATATCATATACAACACATTCATATTATGTATGTCTACAGAATCATTTACCCACTTTGATACCACAAAAATGTGACATCCCATTTACTAATCATTCTTAAAATGGGTGCATTAACTCGTTCATAAAATATGAAATACAAAAGTGACACAACATCATTAAAATTCTCCATTTCTATCAATTTTCATTAAAAGACATTATTTTAGTTATTTTTCACACTATGTATTGTATTTCACAATATAGTATAAACTATATACTGGTCCAACCTCTTCAGACTGATAGACAACTACTTCAAAATGCAAACTAGATGCAATCTTTAGTCTACCTTTCTTGAAAGAAAATTTAATGCAAAGCAGTAAGCTTGCATACTTAGTAAGTAAACACATAATGATACTTCAATATCAAATAGCATAACAAACATTTAAATATAAATAACTCATCATAAAATCCATGCATGAAATAAATAGTTTTTACTCTTTAATGCCACATAGGCTATCAAATGTGATTGCCACAGGCAACAAATATCATTGCCACATAGGCTATCATATTTGGTTGCCACAAACAGGCTATAGATATCATTGCCTCATAAGCTATTGAATGTTATTGCCACCAGGCTATTATATATTGTTGTCACACAGGCTGTTATATATTGTATAGGTTATAGATATCATTGCCACATAGGCTATCAAATGTTGTTACCACATAGGCTATCATATTTGGTTGCCACATCGGCTATCATATATGGTTGGCACATAGGCTATGAATATTGTTACTTGCCCAACAACATCAAGTATTAGTCTTTCAACAAATCAACTATAAATCTAATAAAATTCCAACAATTTAATGACTAATAAAAACACTCATAACTTTGGCAGCTCATATCATAACATACATCCATGCCTAAGTCATAATTTATCAACATCTCATGAAAATAAATAATTCAATAGTATAACAATATTTTCATCAATGTATTCATCAATATCATTTCATTAAACATTCACATATTTAGCACCATTAGCTATTTACTTACCTCATCTTTCAAGCTATTAAGTCGTAGATGGTCCCATCTTATTCCTAATATTATCTTTAATATGTCAAGGGCCTATTTAAATACACCAAATCAATCCATGATGATAAAGCAAGATTTTCATCTTGTTATGCAAATATGCTCTAATGAAATATCATGAACTTGATAGGTTGTTTCTATGATTACTTTTGACTCACAAATCCAAATGACCTTATTCTTTTTTTTTAAATTAAACTAGACATATATGGGTACAACATCCAAAATTAAGTCCAAAATATGCATTACAAGATTTATAGTCAATTTTATAAATTTACCCTATTTTAATGTTATCTCAATTTGAATAGGTCTCACATTCTTGTATATTTCTCAAATCTTACAAATCCAATTGCAAAATTGATTTACCATCAGTTACAAAACACATAAAAGAATATTATTCATGTTTTACTCATTATCAAATTCAGCCTATAAAGTCACTAAAAGAAATGACACATCTCAAGGTAAGCATGTTTTTAATATGTTAACAATCAGTCATGATTAAAGGGCAATATCTCATCAACCATGGTAAATTTTGCAAACATAATTTACAAGAATGTAGATAAAACATAAATATATAATTTTCAAGTTTGGCACATCACCAAATTCCCATTCTATGGCCATCAAAATCTTGGAAAACAAAATTAAAAGATTGATAAGGTTTCATTTAGTTTAGGATCAGTCACAATCAATGAGTCATATCTCTTCCCATAAAACAAATTAAGTAAAAATGTTTCGTATGAATTTAGAGGTGATATAAATCTACAAATTTCATATTTTGCATTTTCTCTAAATCAGCAAATAAGATCTTCAAAATATATGAAAGCATAAAGACTAAAGAAATTTTAGTTGGTTGTGAACCAACCGTAATTAAGGAGCCATAGCTCTTCACACGCACCAAATTAAGCAAAACTATTTCACATGCTTTTAAATGTGCATAAAGCTACAACTTTCATGTTTTAAACTTTCCATAATTTCTCTTCTAGGGTTATGAAATAGTGGGTATAACAAGTTGTCTAACAACAAAACCAACACAATCAGCTTTGTTTCTCTTAAGCTACAAAACTCCATATATGTGCTCCACCTCAAATACTCCATAATTCTTACTAAACATGTATGATTAACATGTCATAAGAGAGCAGTTTAATAGGGAAGAAGATAAATTAACTTACCTCTTTTCATAAAATCGTAATGCCTTAGAATTCCTTCCTAGTCAACTCACTCTTTGCCCTATTCTTCTTCTTCTTCTTCCTTTCTTTCTTTCTTCCTTAGCTCTTTCTTCTTTTTCTACAATCTTTCACATTTTTCCTTTCCAATCTAATCCTAAAGATGAACATTTTAATTTGTATACCTACCCTAATATGACAAAATCATTGTTTGTCAATATTCTCGGTTGGAAGTTCAATATTCCTCTTTTAATCCCTCTTGTTCACTCTTTCATCAGCTTTATCCATCTACTAATCCCCATGTACTCTCTATACTTTAATAAGTTTCAAAACACCACTAATTTAAATACTATAGCACACACACGATATATGACAATTTGACATATCACTATGCAAACATCACATTCATATTCAAATGCAATAATGTAAATGCTATTGTCATGCTTATGCCATGTGATGCATATATTAAAATATAACATAATTAACATACATATGATTTAGGTTGAAGATGTTACATGCATTCTTTTACTATAATGTCCCCATAGATTCTCCATACTACTATCCAAATAGATCTTCATTTTATACTTATAATGAGTATAGTCAGTTTGATTAAAGTAAGGCTTAAGGTGAATGTGGATTCTTTCTTATGCCATGATGTTTTCTCACTCAATTAAGGCTTTCTTTGAGACTTTACATTAATACCACTTATTACCCCTTGTGCACTAATAAGAGGGTTAAATTGGTGGAAATTTTTAAATTTTATAGGGAAAGGTTTGTTAAGCAATAAATAGAAGGAATAAAAGAAGAATAGAACACATAAAGTTTTATATTGGTTCAGATATTAACCAACCCTACATCTACTTCCTAATTCTTCCAATTGTGTTTTTCACTAATTTTCAATGGTGTTTTAAAGCTCACACCTAACTTTACAACTCGTGTTTTTATAAAGGCTCGCTCGCAACCTCACTTGTGTTTCACAAGGCTAATATATAAGAGTTTTCTAAATCTCACTCTAAAATCCAAATGAGAGTTTTTATACAAAATGCTTACTTTTAAACCCAAACACAATAGTGTTTAATGCTCACTCCAAACAATAATAACACAATACAAGAAATTGAAAGCTTAAAAGTTAAGAAATAAAATTGTAAGAGTTTTGCTATAATGAATGTTATTCTCTTCCATTAAAGTCCATTTGTTGGTGTATTTATAAGTTATAACCACCAAAGAGACGTTATAAACAATACTATGTCCAAATCTTTAGAGTATGCTAGGTGAATCCTGCATTTATTGCTTGTCAGATGAAATTCACGGTCACAAGATTCACATAACCCCATTTGTATCTAATGGCTAGTCCATATAGCATAAAATCATTAGTTTGTCAAGAAAAATAATCGTTGCAGCTCTTGAGCAAAAGTGAAAATTATTGTCTTTATTTTCCTTTTTGGACTTGATGTTCACCGCGAAATCATTTACTTAAAGAGAGAAGTTGCTTCACTAAATTCATGGTTGCTACCACAATTTTACTACCACAAAATTTGATCTTTCAATGATTCTTTAGGACACCTAGAATACTCTAGTTAAAGATTTGGTTTCCTCTAAGTGAATGCAAAAGTCACAATTATGACTATGGACACGACATTCACTGTAAAACCATTTATATAAGATTCATTGAACTTTTTTAAAGGATAGCAATCACAAGCTTCTGCTTGATGACTACGAATTAGGATGCAAATTTCAATCTTTAAGATTAAGGCTTTCATTAAAATTTCAAAGTAATCCTAGCAAACATATGCAAGATCAACACTTGAAATTGACATTAGAACCTTTCAATCTATACTATTAAGGTCAAAGAGAGTTTTGACATAGGCTTGACTAACTAAGTCCAACGTGAAGAATAAGGGGGACGATAACCTTACTAAGATATAGTTGAAGAAGATGTCAGTTGTAAGCGTTATGCGAGTCTCAAGGTTGCATTCAAACAAGTTGAATCTTATGTATGGCTCCATCCTTTTATTAACTAATAAGGGGTTAGGAGGATGAGGGTTTTATATTAGCAAGAACCTAAAATATAACATACATTTAGATTAAAGAGGATCCTTTAGAACTCATGTGAGTTTTAAGCCCATTTTCCAAGTGGTGGTCAATGGGGGACCAAGATGGGACAACATATTAGTATCATTCGTAGAAAATATGGAGTTACCACCTGACTTTGGTCGGCATAAGAATTCGAGCAATATGAAATCTAAACCTAAATTAAGCTAATTAAAAGGTCTAGTTCACTTTCTCCCCATTAGAGATTAGGATTGAAAATTTGGTATTGCTTGGGGAAGAGATTAAGCACCCCAAGCTGCTTAGATTTTAAAATTTGGCCTTTTTACATATTTAGTTCACTTTTCTCATTTTTAGTTATGTTATTAATTAATAAGGTTAACATAACTAAACATGTAACTATCGCCATCCAAATCAATCAAGTCAACTAATTAAAAAGGCATAGGGATCATGCATAATGCCTTATGGCAAACATGCATATTAGTAATTCATTATCATGTATAGTCATCACAAAGGGAAGGGGTCATGCATATCCCTCCTTCATTATCATGCACACCATGAAACACAAATAATGTTATTTTATTATTTAAGAAATTAAATATTTATTTACCTGTGGCTATCAATTTGGCTTTTTTCAAGGTCTAATATAGGTGAATTGGTGTATTTAGGCATGATCTTATTTGATTAAGTTGTTGCTTTGCTTATTTCTTTATTATATTTTTTCCTTTTTCTTTCCTTATGTGAATATTGAATATTTGTGGTTTTTCATTTCTTTGCTTTGTTTGTTTCCTTTTCAAGGTGACATCTCCTTCTACAAGGGAGATGGTATGATGGCCGAATTGGGGTATCATTCTATAAGTTACACCCTATAGTTTTGGCCTAGTTAAAGGAGTCTAGTATGATGCCTTTGCTTCTAATGTTGTTGAAGAAAGCTCCTCAAATCAATTCCATTATAAACCAAACGTTGTTACAAAGGTGGATAGACACCACCCATTCCTTCCACCTGCCATTAATCAAGGAGGTCACCATCACACTAGGTGAATTTATTTATTTGATCAAGACTCATTTTGTAGGCATTCGTATCCTTGTTGACTCAAGTGTGCACAACCTAGTGCTGCAGTGAGACTACATCCTTTGGCTCCTTATATGTGTTCTATGTACCAAGGGGGTCTTTCTTTCAAGCAATCTACTATGAAGGCTAATGTTCCTACTACTACCAATGATAGTCCATAGAAGGTGATGGCTCAGTTTACCAATGTCTTCCTGCTTTATGCCTTATCGAGGACCTTGTTCTTAAACCCATGGAACGTGGTAAAGATTTGTTTGGTGTTGTCACTAAAGGATTTAGGGCTTATCCTCTATTTTGACTGGGGATCTATTGCATTGGCTCACTTATACCGATACTTAGATCAGTGTAGCTAAGGGATGTCTTATATATGTGATGCCTAACAAGTGTTCATTGTGACTACCTCCTGTATCTTTTACTTTATTTATTTATTCCTCTTTAACTATCTTATAATAACATTATACTTTGTTAATAAGCCTATATCATCGAGTTTGGTCTGTTATAGGGTTGCAACCCTACACTTGACATAAAGGGTAGTTATCCTCAGTTTGCGAGGTGGAGCATTGTCAACTAGAATGAGTCTTAGGTTAAGCTTAAGTGCACACGTCTAAACACTCTTACCTTAGATCATGTATTACCATTTTATAAAAAGAAATAATCATTATTATGACACATTACTTATTATTTGGCCTTATACTTACAGTGATTGTTTATCTTTATTGCAATTACTCTCAGGCTGAAGAGGGCCTTCAGATGCTTAGGTGCTAGTAGTGGTGGAGGTGAATAGCATTTCATATGGATGATACTTGATGGCATGACCTTCCCTGCAAGAGTGGTACCTGGGTAAGCGGATTTTTCACTGATATGAGAGGTTAGATACTCAATCGATTCCTTAACATTGACCTTAAAACATGTTCTATGAGGTAGACCTGAAGGAGGAGACAAAGATTTAGGCACAGATGTAATTGGTGCCTACAAAGCAACTATTTTTAGATAAGATCCCCTATTAGACTTGGATGATTATGGCTTTGTTTGCGACGATCTTGATGACAGAGGTGGCCATTCGATCATTCTTACGACATGAGGTGCACAAGGGGACAATTAATCATTATATGGCCTAAAAGATGATTGCTCATACTGAGTGTAGGCCTATCGAGCCTGCTCCTACTGCCCGAGGTTGTAAGAGGGCTTGTGCCTCTTCTTCTAGAGGATTAGAGCCTATTATGGTGGATAAGCTAGATCCTATGTCTCATAGTATGGTTGAGTCCTACATGGCATCCTTGATCAAATCGATGATGTCACAATAGCTCACATGGTCAGCTTACACCTTTGAGCTAGTTGATATTACTCACATAAGTATATTTTATTTGCACTATCATGTCATTTGTTATCATTAGAGCATTTATTGCTAAAATGCATTTTCTTTTTGTAAATCCCTTGTATTTAGGCTGAGTCTATGGTGGTCCTAATTGTAACTCTTAAAAGGGTGGGTCAATAACAGTTAGTAATATGTAAAAAGGTGTGTATGCATGCTTCTGATAGCATATGTGTATGATTAGTTCCCTATCCATTCTAACCCTTATTTGTTTTATAGGAGATTATTTAGCGCTTAACTTGAGAACTCAAGGATATTAAGCAATACCTTGCAATGGTAAAGGCTCAGTAGAGATGATGACTAGAGCTGCGATGGTGGAGTCTGACAAGTCATTAGCTTCGGGGGAAGAGGGAGGAGACCATAAGGAGACAACCTAAGGGAGCAGAGGGGATTAAGCTATCCAATACTTTTAGATTTTTAGGATTTTCCTTTTAATATATTATATTTAATAAACATTGTTGATATTTTTGGTACAGTTGTATGGACATTCTCTAACAGTTTGAAAGCCTTATAACTTTTTAAAAGACTTGCTTAAACAAAAGCTGAGGCAATCTTACTTCAATTTTTGACAAGCTCTAAAATTTTCTAATTCAAGAGAAATATATGATCTAATTATGACAAAAAACTTGTTATTTTTAATGTGTGATTGAATTATTCTATCCTATTTATAATGTACACATCCTTTAAAGAAAGTACAAAACAACACTCAAGCTCATATTGCAAGGAGATACTACCAAAATTTGTAAGGAGATTGGTCTATATAGGTCACTAGGTTGTCTGTACAAACCATTAGTTATCTATACAAAGAACTCAAATGAGATGTACAACCATGTACGACTATTCATAGCTATCAGGCACTAAGTACCTTTCCCTTATTTTATAAATAGCCATTCAAAGTTTTCTTCTTTCAACTCTTTATTTTTACTCCTCAAACAAGGCTAGAGCATTCACAAGGTCTCGCCCATCCCAACCTTAGTCCAATCTACCATGGGTGAGTCTTGAGGCTCTTTGTTGCCTCACATTTGTCTGCCTGGACATAGATTTCATGCAGACAACCTGTAAATTATAGGATTCCACTACCCACTCTTTCTATTTTGAATAAGATCTATCCCTTATTAGAAGAGTTTGGTGCCATTATTGACTATCGAGTCATGGCCATATATCAGATTGCTTTACCATTGATGTATTACCCACATATCTAAAAGAGGATGAAGTTGTTTGACTTGCTCTCTGATGAGGTGCCTAAGTACACTTTATGTGAGGAGATAATTTTAATGGCCCCTTTTCTTACTCTTTACCCCTCCAAGGTTTATGCTCAGGCAGCTCTTGCTCGTATCATGGCTGCTATTTCGATGGGTGAGTTTCTACTATGGATGGAAGATGGAGAGATTGACTTACAAGTTTTTCCCCTACTTAAGGAGGCCAAGTAAGGAAAAACCCTATCCCGATGATCCTAGGTAAGACTATTATAGCTCTAGACAAAATAGCCCTCGACATCAGTGATTCTTTTTTTAGGAGCCCATTGTTTTTTCAGGTATGTTGTTTTTTCTCGCATCCTTTGTTTTTGCCTTTTTGTTTTTACTTTCATTACTTTTATGTTCATTATTTATTTGTACTTTTATTTTATTGCCTTAATTTTTTCTTGGACCATTCTTGCTGGTTTTTAATATAACAAGCTGCTTATTTTTGCTTAGGTTGCCCTTTCGAGTTTTCTACCTAATGAGCTTTTTCTTCATTTTTTTTTCTCTTTTATCTTTTTATTCTTTTTACTCTTCTTTCTTTTCTTTTTCTCTTTTTTCTTTTTATTTATGGCTATAAGAGAGGCTAGGTTTCTTGGCTGCTCCCATTGTGGATGCAAGACTCTACTACCCACAACACCACATAAACCATCATTTATCTAGGCTTGCAATCAAGAAAGGCAAAGGGATTGAGTGGATGTCTCACATCACTACTATTGACATTTGCTAGATTATTCATGGTGGAAACTCTCGTGAGTTACTTTAAAGACCTAAAAGGATTAGGTGATCATTTCAGCTTTGGCATCTGACACTTTCTATGATCCAGCCAAAGTACATTGCTAGTTCAACACTATTCAACATAGAGTCGACTTCTTTTAATATTTCATTGAGAATCAATTGTCTTAGCATTTCTTGAACTAAATCAAGTCCACTTAGGGTAATCACCATATTTATGACCACTTCATTAGACCATATCCCAATCTTGAAGGCGATGTTGATTACATGGCCTGGTTACACGACTTATAGACCAGTAAACCCTTCTGCCTCATTAAAAAACAATGTAACATTGTAAAAAAAAAAGCATTCATATATTTGGTTTTAGTTTAAAGACATGTTGGATCAAATTTACTTTAGTTATGCAAATGTACTTCTCTTTGATATTATCATTGACATGAACCATCTATATTTTGCATGTGACACATTAGATTACTTGATTTCCTCCATTTTTCAATTATATTTCTTTTATCGTGGTCTTGTATTTCATCACCGTTTGCTAGGTATCCTAGTAGCAAGTCACACACTCTTACCTCTTGCTTTATATTTTATATATATTATTTTTTTTCATGCCATAACTTTTGACTAGGCTGTCCTTTCAAATATTTGACTTAGCTAGCCTATTTTTGTTGTTATTTTTTTAATTTATGCCTTATCTTTTGCTAAAGTTAGGCTCTTGGGTTTTAAACTTAGCGAGCTAATTTTAATTTTTCTAACATCCTCACATGAAGTATTTCTTTAATCTATCAAAATTGGCTAGCTTAAAAAATTCATCCCCATCTATATATGACAACTTTACTGCACCTCCTGATTTAGACCTTCTTAACCACATAAAGACCTTTCCAGTTTATTTTGAATTTACCTTGAAGATCTTGAGCTTGTGGCCTAATCACCTACAATATTAATTCACTAACCTTTATAGTGCTTACTTTGACTCTGTTATTGAATGTGCGAGCTATCTTAGCCTGATACAATTGAATGTGGTAGAGAGCCTTCAACTTCTTCTCATCTAAAAGAGTTAACTATTCAAATATGTTTTTCACCCATTCATACTCAATGACCTCCTACTTGATTAATACCTATAATTATTTCACTTTCACCTCAATTGGTAACATTTCCTCCATCCTATACACGAGAGAGTATGACAACATTCCTATTGACATCCTTAAAATGGTCTGGTATGCCTATAATGTGAAAGATAACTTCTAATATCAATCCTTTTAAGTTTTCACAATCTTGGTGAGGATATTTTTTACATTCTGATTAGTAGCCTCTACCATTCTATTGGCTTGTGGTTGATAAAGTGACAACTTGAGATGGTCTATCCATACTTTTCTAGAACTGTTGTTACCTCAATTTAAAATGAACCCCATTATTTGTAATGATGGGATATCGCACCCTATAATGATAGATGAGATCTTTTCAATGAATTGGGCCATTTGCTTTACCCCTAGCTTACCAAAAGACTCAATCTTTACCCATTTTGAAAAATAATCCACTACTACCACAGTATACTTATGCCTCCTTGTAGAAGCCAATATGATTTCTTTAACCACATCAATCCCTCATGTTGTAAAATGACCATAGTGAAGTCATGTTTTGTAGTTCGAACGACATCATGTGGTTAAGGTTGCCATGAATCTAACACTTATGGTGGCTTCAAACCATTTGAATCGAATCCTATTTCATAGTGGTCCAATAGTAACTCATTCTTAAAATTTTCCTTACAAATGTTTTTCCATTAATGTGGGGGCCATAGGTCCCTACATGCATCTTTTCCATGAATTTGTTTGCTTCTTCCTATGTCAAACATCTAAAATAGATCATGACTGACATTCTCTTATATAGTATATCATCATTGGCTATAAATTTTGATGCTAATTTTTGAATCACCTTTTTATCCATCCTTTCAACCCCCTTCAATGTACTCCTCTGCTCTAAGGCATTTTTGCATGTCATAGTACCAGGGATGATTCTCCATCGACATTTGCATCACTCTTTTGTCAACATAACACAATATTGTGGACTTTAGCATGATAAGGGACTTCATTGGCATTGCCTTTGGACCATCCCAGATAGAAACCAAAGTTGTTAGATTGTCAGCCATCACATTCTCTTCTTGTGACAAATTATGAAATGGGATGCTTTAAAAATTCTTTGTCAACCTTTTCAAATATTTCAAATATTAGCTAAACATTCTTCCTTTAGGTCCCATTCATGAATCACTTGGGAGATGACCAATAAGAAGTCTCTGAATACTTTAATTGTCTTGACCCTTATTTGCATTAAGAGCTCTAACCTAAGCGTACAAGCTTTATACTTATCCATGTTATTAGTCACCATCGTACTCTCTTCTTGTGACAAATGATGAAATAGGATTCTTTGAAAATTCTCTGTCAACATCTTTATATATTCCAAATATGGGCCCAAACATTCTTCCTTTAGCTCTCATTCGTGAGTCACTTAGGAGATGACCAATAACAAGTCTTTGAATACATATTTGATATTAACTTTAATTAACAATATCAACCACTTTGCCAATTTTACTGTTAAGGAAGGGGGCATATGTAAGTACTTGACTAGGTCAAGCTTTGAAACTACTTCCACTAAATATGACTAAAAATAGTGCCTAAACTTCTTCATGGTCTATACCAATGCCAAACAGGTCTTCTCCACTTAATTATACTTCTTTTCATAAGTCAGCAACTTTTTGCTACGATAGTACATGATAGGTTCATGCCCCATTTCATCTTCTTGAGCTAGTATTGCCCTTACGAAACTTTCCTCTATTATTATATTCAAGATTAATGGCTTCTTGAGCTTCGGGGGTTTCAATATTAGTGGATTGGTTAATACTGTTTTATCTTCTTTAAGGCCTTTTAACACTGCTCATTCCATTTCACTGGTTGATCTTTTCTCAACAACTTGAATATTGGTTCTCATATAAGAGTGAGCCTTGTTATAAATTGCTAATGCATTATAGTTGACCTAGGAAGCCTCAAACTTCTTTCTCTATTTTGGGTATGGGCATGTCTTGAATAGCCTTCACCTTGTCTGGATCCACTTTAATGCCCTTTTTGCTCACCACATATCCTAATACCTTCCCAAACATAACCCCAAACACATAGTTATTAGGATTCAATCTCAAGTTATGTTCATCAATCCTTTTCAAGAAATTCTACAAGGCTTCAAAATGCCCTTCCTTTATCTTAAACTTTACCATCATGTCATCCACATACACCTTTACTTCCTTATGGATCAAGTCATGAAACAAAGTTGTTGCCATTCGTTGGTATGTTGCCCATGCATTGTTTAACCTAAACTGCATCACCTCATAGCAATATGTTCTTTATTCCATGATAAAGGTCGTCTTTACCTTATCCATGATGGGTATAAAGATTTGATCATAAGTAGAGAACCCATCCATAAAATAATACATAACACACATTACAAAATTGTCCACTAGCACATCAATAAGAGGCAACAAAAGTCATCTTTCGGGTAAGCCTTATTCGTATCCTTATAGTTCATACACATCCTTACTCTTCAATCCTTATTTGGTACTAGGACTATGATAGTTAGCCATTCAAGATAATCCATTATTTCTAAGAATATGGCATTCAACTACTTGGGGACTTCTTCTTTAACCAGTTGGGCCCACTCAGGTATCTTCCATTGAAGCTTTTACTTTACTAGCCTTATATGCAGCTAACTTAGAATTTTATGCTCAATAATTCACCTATCAAGCATTGGCATATCCTCATATGTTCAGTCAAAGATTCTTTAGTACTACTTAAGCAATTATTCAAATTTCCTTCACTTTTATGGTGTTTTATCATTGGCAATAAGCAAGATTTTTAGTTTCCCTATGTGCTAAGATAAAATAGAATGGTATACATAGAATTTATGTTAAGTATGCTTATGATATAATACATGTCATGCACATTACCATAAAAAAATACATCAAACGAGTAAGTAAATTCAACATTGATTGCCTTAAACTTAGAAAGGAAAACATCATCATCCTCAAATAGACTAAAAATAAGAACATTAGTGGTATTAAGAAAAGTAGCTTCCTCTGGTTGGTTAGTAGGAGTTTCTTCTACTAGTGCTTTCTCTTCTTCCCCCTCTTTCTCTTCAGCAGTTGTAGCATTGAGATTACAATTCAGAACCCATTTCTTTCCTATCTTCTACACTACTGACAACTTTTACCACCTTTTAAAGTCATGTTTTATCTAATTATCCTTCAAATTGATCCTATTGAAACTATGCCAGAGAGCCACCCCTTATAAATTTGTCTATAGATTCCTATTTTGAGTCCATAAGAGGTGCATCTTGGCTCACCATCTCGACTTTCCCCATGGTAAGATCTTTACTTATGGCCCAAAAATGCTATTCTAGCCTGTATTGCTCTCTTTTCTGTCTCTCCCTCACTCTCTCTCTCTCTCTCTCTCTCTCCTCCCTCCTAAGAGCTTTTTATATCATTTGATGGCTATGTGGTTTGAGGGCCTTACAAAACTATAGATTAACCCAACTCTTGGTTGTCCTCTATCCCTAAAATTATTTTTCCTTTCTCCTTCCTCTTCTTCTTCTTATTCTCATCTTATAATGAATCTTGATAATTTTGACAACCCATATCTCTGACATCCATATATATGAAAGCTCTTTCAAGTTCATCTATAGTACTATCATCTATTAGCTTCTCATCTCCTTTAATAGTTTCCTCTTCAACCTAACAACCTCTCCTTCTTTCATGAAGAAGTCAGACAATGGTCCATACAAATCCCTCACTTATAATTTCAACCCTTTACCATGATACTCAAGTCCTCTTCAAGTTGTCTGAGTAAGAATTTCTAAAAATTTTGACATACTAGTAGAGTTCTTCCCTAACCCCTAGCATGTTAGAGAGTTCATGTTCTTTATGATTTTCATCATTTTAGGATTAACCCGTTTATTTGTGACTCTAGGAACCTACAAACCTCTAAGATGCGGAACAACCATGCTCAATATTGATACAATCTCTTGAACGTTTACATAGATAGTCACTATCTCACCTATATATGGAATTTTAACCTTTTGATGTATTATAGAGGATACCGCTCCTAACGAATGATACCATTGCCTCCCTAATAGTAATGAAAAAGTAATAGTGATATCCAAAACTACAAATTTCACCATTGTGTATATAATTCCAATTTCACCACCTGAAGCTGGCCTCCCACTATTATCATAAGCCTGAATGATGTTATCCAATGCATCTAAGTCTTTCCTTGATAGTCCAATCTTAGGCAACAACTTTAGAGGGTAGATGTTAATCCTAGAGATATCATTAACCATTATACATGGGGTGCGCTTCCCTTTCACCTAAACTCTTATAAACAAAGCAAACTTATGATCCTTTCTTTCTAATGGCAAATCCTCATCTAGAAAAGTAATTTTTCCCTCAAAAGGTGACCAAAGCAACAATATCTGTTAAAGTGACTTCCTTATAAATGATTAGGCTTGATAAACCATAACCTTTTTATGCTTTTGAGAGCTAATAAACAACTCCCACACACTAATGTGAGCATGCATATTCTTTAGCTACTTTATAATAGAGTTATCATCCTTTTTTTTTTTTTTATTTCACAACTAACTATTCTACCTTCCTCTCAGCCCTTAGTTCCTTAGGGGCCTGTATATCATAGTAGTATTTCTTACTTTAAGTTACATAATTTGCATGTTCCTCCTCCTCTTCATTGCTCTCCTTCCATAGCTTAATCATCCTCTTTCTCTTCACTTCTTTTGTTTCCTTATTCGAACTCTCGTATTGGTCAACTGTGCAAAACACAACAATAACATTTTTTAGTACTTCTTTAAAAGTAGGCATAATAACCTCTTCAAGTGTAGTAGAGTCTATCATGAATGCTCCTTGATTGGGAGGTAGGACATTATAATAATTTTGAAAAAGATTTCCTTTTATGTTCGAACTTCTTAAATTTGTTTAAACAGTTATCATATTAACTATGAGGGCTTGAATCACTTGTCTCAGCCTGTAACAATCATTAGTATTATGCCCAACTCCTTAATGAAAAGCACAATAAGTAATGGCATCATATCCTCTTGTTAGTAAACTAGGAGGTGACCTTGGTGCTAAAGGCTTTAGTACTCCCTTCTTTTGTAGCCTTTTAAATGCCTTAGACATAAACATCACTAAGTTTGGGAACTGATTTAGAGCCTTTACCATATTCACATCGGTTATCTTGCTTCCTTCTCCTTGCGAGTGCGTGGGGGCACTTCTTCTTTCCCCATACTCTTTGACTCAACTCAAACTCTAACTCCTTAGCTTGTAAACCAACCTCTAAAAGGTCCTTAAAATTCCTTACCAACATACCTTGTATCCTAGTACCTATTTTTGGTAATGCCCTTTTAATAATAATTTTCACTTGTTCCCATTTTATTCACACAATAGTTTATTCATAAGCTAAATTTATTCACCTCCTTATATAATCATTAAAGCTTTCACCAGTATATTGCTACATCAAATCTAAATCCTGTATAGTGACTTCTAAGACTAAGTTGCATGCATATTGTCTTTTAAAGACTTTAGTCAATTCCTTCCAAGTCCCTCTAATTGTCTTAGGCATATTATAACACCATGTTAGCCCTTAAGTACCAAGAAGGGGGTTAAATTGGTGGGAATCTGAGAATTAAGAGGGAAGATACTAAATTTGGGAGATTGAAGGAGAAGGAGAAGGAATTAACACCCAATGTTTTATAATGATTCGGGTGTTAATGAATCCTATGTCTACTCCCTAATTCTTCACAATTGGGTGTTCTACTATCTCTAAATGGTGTTTCCAAGCTTACTTTGTGGCTTACACATAACCTTACAACTTGTGCTTTAAGGCTCACACAAGGAAACCTCTCAAGTGTTTTCCCAAAGGCTCACACTCAACCTATATAAGAGTTTTACAATATAGGCTAACTCTCAAACCCAATTACAAATTGTGTTTAATGCTTATACCCAATAATATCAACTCACAAAGTAAGAATTTAAGGTTGAGAAATAAAATTGTAAGAGTTTAGGTATATTCAATGTCATTCTCTTGCATTCATGTCTATTTGGTGGAGTATTTATAAACAATAATCACCAATGAGATATTACAAAGAACTATGTCTAAATCTTTAAGGTGTGTTAGGCAGATTTTGCATTAAATGCCTGTCAAACTAGTTTCGCGGTCATGACTGACATTTCGTAATCATAAATTTCCATTTTGCACTAAAAAGACTAAAATTGCGATGGAGAACCTCATTTGTATCTAAAATCTAGTCATGTGGCATGCTATTATTGGTTTTCAAGAAAAATAGTTGTGTCTCCAACTAGCCAAAAGTCGCAGTTGCGATTAAAGTTCCTTTTAGATGTGACAACGATCGTGAATCCTTCTATTTGGAAAGGAGAAAATGCTTTAATAGGTCATGGTCTCCATAGCAATTTCACCCTCATGAATTTTAATATGTCAATGGTTATCTTGGACACCTTGCATTCTTTAGTTATGGGCTTGGCTCTCTCCATATAGCTATTAAAGTTGCAGTTGCAATTGGGAACGTGAATGTCACCACGAATCAAACTGTATAAAGATCATGTTTCTCTTGGCAAGGTCGCGACTATAATTTTCCCTTCGAATTCATCTAATTCATGTACGTCCATTCATGTTACAAGGTCACGATCACGATTTAAGGTTTTTGACTGCAAATTGGTATACCTTACACAATGTTTGAGATTTAGACTTCCATCTAACTTTTAATTTAAACCTATCTTAAAAATTGCAAAATCAACACTTAAATAAGATGTTAGAACTTATCAATCTACATTGTTAAGATAAAAAAAGACCATTAACCTTGGTTTGACTAACCTAGTCCAATAATCTCCCATTTTTTTTATTTTGATAACTTAGATTGATTTTGCAAAAGGTAATGAATTGCATAAGTGCGAAATTGAGACAGTTACACATTTTTAAGTTCAATAAAAAATCTAAGTAGATTACTCTCCCTCAACTTATACTTCCCTTTGATTATATGTCATGCAATTCCTTCACTATTTTTCTCCCCATTTATCAAGATCAAAAATAGAATATAAAGGGATTTAAAGCTAATTGAATTAGCAATCATATTAATTACAAAAAAATTAGTGGTACCATCAAGCTAGATAAGGATGAATAGGGCAAAACGGTAGATGAAAATAGATATCGAGGTATGAATGAATCTATGCTTTATCTTATTACTTATAGGCTAGATATCATGGTTAGTGTTTGTATGTGTGCTAGGTTCTAATCCTCTCCTAAAGAGTCTTATTTGAATGTTGTTAAAAGGATTTGTAAATATTTGCATGGCACAATTTAATTAGGGTTATGGTATCCTAGGGATTCTTCCTTTAGTCTTGTAGGATATTTTGATGCAGATTATGTGGGTAGCTTATTAGATAGAAAAAGCACTTATAGGACTTGCTAATTTATATGAGAATGCCTAGTTTTTTGGTTTAGTAAAAAACAAGTGTCGGATGCCTTATCCATCCCAGAAGCCGAGTATGTTGCTGCATGTTATTATTGCACTCAAGTCCTTTGGATGAAACAATAATTGAAGGATTTTGGCAAAGTGATTGATCACATTCCTATTAAATGTGATAACATAAGTGCTATTAATCTTTCTAAGAATCCCATCCTACACTCTAGGAGCAAACACATAGATATTAGACATCATTTTCTTAGAGATCATGTGCAAAAGGGTGATGTTGTGTTATAATTTAGTGACACAAATCATCAACTTATAGATATTTTTACTAAACCTTTAAATGAAAAAAGAATGAACTTCATTAAGAGAGAATTGGGAATGCTTGATGAAAGCTCCCTTAAGTGAAAATTTTGATCTTATGTATGAATGCTATGTGTATTGATTGTTAATTGTATGACTTATGTTTTATGAGTGGAATTTTCCTTGTGGATAACAATTTTGATTCTTTTAAAACTTGGTTTTTCATTCTTATCCTTGCTGACTCATAATTCACGATCGATATCCTTCCTTCACGGTCGCGAATTACAAGTCAAAAATCACTTGATTACCAAACAACAATTTGTGGTCATGAAATTTTTGCTCCACCTTAAATTTTGGTCAAATTTTCAAATTTTTGACCTTTAAAATGCATATTCCGGAGGAAAATTTGTATGTTACTCATATTTTTCGGAATTCACGATCACGACTCATGATTTCGTGGACGCGAATTTAGGTAACCATGTGCCAATTAATTGATTTGATGGCCAACCATTTCCAACTTTTCATTAAACTTTTTCTAGTCATTTCTAGCCAGTTGTATACCTTTTCAATGGCTATATAAAAGCCTCTAAATAGTGATTTTCATCACTTCATCATATTCTCAAACTCTCTTACCTTCAAAGCTATCAAATTCTTCCAAATTCTCTTCATCTCTTGCAATGGCCCCAAAAAAGATCTCTAAAGCAGAAAAAAGAAAGGGACTAGCTCAACCCTCTACACCCCCTACACTCTAACTCATGAAGGGAGTTACTAAGGAGGAGAAGGAAAGATACAAAGCTAATTCCTCCAAGATTATCCTCCCTAATAAGATACCCTCCACTTTTCTGCTAGAAACCTTAGGCATCAATAATGAAATTTGTACTTTTCTCTCAAATCTTGGCTGGAATGAGTTCGTCTTTTGGGATGAACCTAGATATGAAGAAGTTGTATGAGAATTCATGTACACTGTCTAACTTAGTCATAAAGCCGAATCTCTCGCGAGTCAATACCTGTTAGTATTTTGGGCCTTTGGCGATCCTTTCTACAAAACCTTTGAACAACTGTATTCTCTTTTCAATTTACAAGTTGGAGAAAATATCCCTTTCATAATCTCCACGGTTAATGTTATCTATTCCGAGTTTTGGTCGAAAATCTCCATAGAAACCAAACATGACCCTCATTCATGTTTGGCCAAACACATCAAATCCCTACCCCTTTGGATACTCCACCGTATCATCATCTTTTCCATAATGCAAGAGGTGATGATAATGAGAAAGTGTCCCAAAAAGACTTGGCATTCATTTTTTGCCTTGTCAAAAATAAACCCATACAAACTGGCCGATACCTTGTGGATCAATTGATCCACATGAGTACCAAACTCAAGAGTCAATTCCTTCTACCTTCAGACATCACTACCATTTATCACTTCATTGAAGCCCTTGATGAGGAAAAAGAAAAATTCCTCACCAAAAAGTTTTTTCCTTCTCAAAGTTTTCTTGACCTCACTTACCTCATAAATGTCGAAGCCATACACTCGGATACTTATGCCTACACCCTGGGTACATTTGGGGCTAAGAAAATGGAAACTTCACAAGCTTATAAGAGGAAGAGACTCCACATTGAAGAAGGAGCAATTCCTGTCCCTCCTCCTTAACCAAAACCAAAGTCCAAGTTGTCTCTTGCCACCATCAATTGAAAATTGGAGAAGATGTTGAGAATGATGAAAAGAAGATTCCTATTTCTCTCACATCTTTATAGTGACATGGTGAATCTTCAAGAGAAGTTAAAGGTTCCTCCTTGTCATCTTTTGGACTATACTAAATTTAAAGATACATAAGATGAAGATGGAAATGAAGAAGTTGAGGATGGGGATGAAGCATAAGGAGTCACACATGAGCAAGAGGAAGAAACTTCTAGAGATGATGATGATTCTCCAACCTTTTAGATTAGGGATCCCTTATATTTACTTGTTTTTGTTTGTGTTTATGTTTAAAAATATTGTGATCCCACAGTTATAAAGAAATAAAATTGTGTTTCTTTGCAAATTCTTATCTTATGTGATTGATGCATATTATCTTTATAATTTGCACTCTTATTTTGCTCCTTATGTACACTTATGTTTGTTTTCATTTCCCTTTTTATCTTTACACCCTCTTTTTGATCTTGCCAAAGGGGGAGAGATAGAAACTATAAATAATCTAAGTCTAGAGGGAGAGAAAATAATTTGTAAAAAATAACATAAGTTGAGGGGGAGCATCAAACTATCATACTTAGGAAACTTTAACTTAAATTTTACCTAAAGTATTCATTTAATCATACTACACTCCAACTTTATATTTCTACATTATTTTCCCTTTGGATCAATCTAAGTTGTCAAAATCAAAAGGGGTATATTGTTGGACTAGGATGGTTAATCTTAAGTCTTAGACCTCTTTTGATCTTAACAAAGGAGATTGATCAATTCTAATATTTCAATCAAGCGTTATTTTGCAGTTTTTAGTTAGTCTCTAAATTGGAAGTTAGATCGAGTCCATAATCTCTAAAGAAAGCAAAGTGTCTCCTAATTCATGACCGCAACTTCAATTATCGCGACCATGACTTAGCTTAAGACAAGTTAAAAATTAGACAGGCGAAGTTGTGGGCCACTTCTCTACCGTGATTCATCCAAAGATGGGAGTGCCAAAGTCACAAATGAATTCGCAATATGTGTCACACCTCAGCCGTGACTGCGAATTTCAAAGTAACTCAAGAGGGAATCAAGCCATCAACCACAACATGACAAATGTCCCAGGTGACCGTTGGAAGACAAAAATCATGATGCAAATTGTGGGTACTGACATAGAATCATGAAGAAGAAGATGAACATTTTGATGGATAAATTCATGTCCTAAGTCATGCCCTATATAAGAAAAATCGTGACTGCTACTTTAGTGAGCAAGTGAAAGGGAATGACTATATTTTTCTGGTGAACCAATGAGAAGATAACATGTAGACTATCTGTTAGACACAAACATGGATTTTCACCGCATTTTTATGCTCCCATATGGAAATTAGAAAATCACGACCACAAAAGAGTAGTAGCGACAACGAATGAAGCCTGACAAACATTTAATGCAAAATCTATCTAACATACTTTGGATATTTGCTACCAATTTTATTCCAATGTCTCTTTGGTGGGTAAAGGTTATAAATACCTCACCAAACATATGTAAATGCAAGAGAATTCATTAATTTGTAACCAAGCTCTTACAATTTTGCTATTCAATCCTTTCTATTCTTTAAGTGATTGTTTGATGTAAGGATAAACACCATTTGTAAAGGTTATAGTGTGAGCCTGTAAAAACACTAAAGAGAGGTTATTGTGTGAGCCTTGCAAAACACACAGTGTAAAGATTATTATGTGAGCCTTAAAAATACATAGTGTAAAAGTTATTGTATGAGCTTTGAAAACACAAGTGTAAAAGTTAGATGTGAGCTTATAAACATCACTTGAAGTTAGTGGAACACCCAATTACAGAGAATTAGGGAGTAGGCGTAGGATCGATTATACCTGAACCACTATAAATCGTGTGCCTCTTTCTTTACGCATCTCTATCTCTTTACTCCAAATTTTTTTTATACACCAATTCAACCCCCCCTTTCTTAGTGTCTAGTGTTAATAAAGGACGTTGTGACCGGCTTGTCAAACATTTGCAAATCGCATGGAAGATGGACCAATATGTCCATTGGCACATGTTATTGATCAAATGCTTCACTTGTTATATGTTGGCCATTGAAATCAAATATCACTTGAATCACATGAATTGCTAGGCGCAGTGTTTGCCTTACAAGGTCGTGATAAAAATCAATCTGTTGCACTTGCTCTTGCATAGTCAATTGTTATACTTGCAATATATCCTAATGATATTTGATTGTTGATTGTGTCATTAGAATCTAATTATTATTTTTATTCATTGAGTCACGACTCACCAAATCACAATTATATTTTTTAGATACTGAAGCATAAGGTTTGGATACCTTGGTGCATAAAGTTTTGCTTAGAGACTCATGGAACACAATTCATCAGCTGAATTCAAACTCTCTCTCTCTCCTTGTGTTTTGTACATACATCTAGATAGCAACCAGTTTATAATCACTAGTCTTGAACATTTGTTAACATATATGTACATTAAATACATGTTGGATTGTGTATGTATGATAAATAACACCTTTATGTATATATATTTTCGTACATAGATGCCATGATTTGTAAATGAACATGGTCGTTACAGATTAGTCACTCTCATTAGCATTATAATTTGTACCCTTTATGCAAACCTCAAAATCTTTAATTTCTATATTAGAACCATGTGCTTTGGAGTGAAATTTGTAACCGTTGATAATACGACTTTACAGTGATGAACCTTTTGCCAAATCCTTGATTATGTGCCTACAATTTACATTAATTTAGCAATGATGCATTAAATTGTGTTACATAGAGTTAAAAATGACAAGTTTATCATGCATTTTATATACTCACAAATTGATTGAACCAAACTACAAAATTATTGTCAATATATGCGTCAACCAAATTGTCAGCAATTGTTGGGTAACTTTGTCATAACCATGATATGTAAATCCTTCGCATCATATATAAAAATCAATAGACATTAGTACATATAAATGCAATTCCATATTATTGTTGTTAAATAAAAATAAAGATGAATTGTTACTCAATAAGAGGTGTTACTTCCACATAATTAAGTAGAATGTGTATGTGTGCAACATGATATTTTTTGTCAGTTAGCATTCTTGTTTTGATCGATAGCCTGCATGTTTGAATATACTAAGCTTCCCATCATATTGTTCATAATCCCTATACATTCATCATTATTTTAGGGAACTTTTTAATGTCATGTATTAATATGGGGCTCAAAGTAGTGCGCACATAAAGTTGAAGCTTCTTCAACCAGATATGTATTGCATATCAAACCTTCAATATGAGCTTTATTTTGCATGTTGTTTTTTTAACTTTCAAATGTACCTTTGGAATAGATATATCCATCGATATTGAACTAGACCTATAATTCTCGCTTCATATGAAAGATAAATTGGAAGTTGTTTTATACAATTAAAACAACTTGGGGGAATTATAAGTTTAAGCTTACACAAAACAATAGGAATTTCTTACTCTAACCGCTTCATATCATCCACACATATAATAGTTAAAGTTAAATCCTTGAAAAAAAATGCTATACTCTGTTAGGTCTCGCCAAACATGTTCTGGAAGCAATTCTCGAAATGTAATTTATATCAACTGTTGCATGAACACATGACAATACTGACTTTTCATTGCAAACAACTTAAGCTTTTGCATATCCACACATCTACCGTATTCATGATATATCCATCTGGAAATCACAATCCTTTAACCCATTCACAGAGCTACTTTTCCCTATTTTGTCAAAAGTGTAATAGGCTTTAGGACATTTTCCAATTATAGGATCACAATCTAATTTTGCTTTTCCACAAAACTATTTCAAATGTTCCCTTAATTTGGCACTTTCTTCAATTTTTCCTTCCACATTCATCCTCAGATCACAATCTAATTCTGCTTATCCAAATGGCTTGATTCTTTTTTTCAAACAAACTAGACATATAATGGGACAACATATTCAAATTTCAGTCTAATATCATATACACATAAAATGTGGTGAATTTTTAAGTTATGCCCTGTTGCAATATCATCTCAGTCTGAGTAGGTCTTACATTCTTGGACATATCTCAAATTGCACTAGTCAAATTGCAATAATATTCTACCATCAATTACAAAACATATAAATGAACATTTTTCATGTTTTACTCATTATCCAGTTCAGTCTATAAGGTCACCAAAACAAAAGACAAATCTCAGGGCAAGTAGGTTCATAACATGTTGACAACCAGTCATGATAAAGGGAGAATATCTCAGCAATCATGCTGGATTTGGCAACAATATTTCACAGGTCTGTAGATCAGACATAAATATACAACTTTCAAGTTTGGATCATCATCAAATTCTGAGTCTATGGTCATCAAATTCTTGGAAAACCGAATTAAAAGAAAGGTGGTGTGTCATCCGAGTACAGAGTCAGTCCCAATTAATGAGCCATATCTCTTTCCACACAGCAAATTAATCAAAGCTGCTTAACAAGTATTTAGAGAGAATATAACCCTACAAGTTTCATGTTTTACACTTTGTCAAAATCAGAATATAAAGTCATCAAAATATAACAAAACCGAAGACTGAGATCATCTCGGTTCGGATTTGACCTAGTCCTACTGAAGGAGTCATATCTCCTCACACACACAGAATCAAGTAAAACTGTTTCATATGATTTTATATGAGACATAAGGCTACAACTTTCATGTTTTTCACTTTCCCCAATTCCTCTTCTAGGGTTATGAAATTATGGGTACAAAGTTCTGCTCTAACGAAAAAATCAAGTAAAACTGTTTCATATGATTTTATATGGACATTAAGTTGATAAAAAGGGTATTTGAAGAAGGGAAAGCTTCTTAAAAAGAACAGGAAAATGAGGATGTTGAAAAGGCTATCAAGGAAAAGGTGACAACAGTTGAAGGAATAGGCACAAGTGCACCTAATCTAGTTGCTCCAACCTTTACTCCCTTGAGCAAAAGGTACTTAAGCAACTAGAAGTCGTTACTGCTACAGTAAGAAGAGTTGAGTCCTCTACTGCCTCTCTACATTAGAAGGTTTAAAAACTTTAAAGAGAGATGAAGGACATTAACTAAACACTGGATTGGATAGTAAAAGGGTTAAATTTATAACCCAGGAGTCCAAGTACTCAAGAGTAGCAAGAGGTTCCACCTGGGATGAGTCAAGATCCCAAAGATCCTCCCTCCAAGGAACTAGATGCAACAGATGACCCTAAAGAGTCTAAAGAATCCTTAGAGTCCTTAGAGTGAAAAGCCATCTCACCCTCTAAAACCTCACCTCCTCATAATGCATAGTTTGTTTTATTTTTTTTTTTATTTTTGTCCTTATTTTTATAAATAGCTAATGTATTGGACCACATTACTTTTGTAATGAAAAGTTAACTCTTTATCTATATTCCCTGTCTATATGCTTTATATTCCCTTGCCATTGATGTTTGATTCCTTTTTGAAATGACAAATGAGGAGAAACCAATGATACAAAGGGAGTTTGGACAAATGATATGCTTAAGGGAGAGTTAGTAATTGATCACTTTGTCTGGACAATTAATATGCTTAAATCACTTTATATGATGTACACCTATTATTTTTGTAAGATTGATTGACTTTGATAGATTGTTTGTCATCATAAAAAAGGGAGAGAATGTTGAACCTTTAGGTTCTAAGTCTTGTTTTGATGATCACAAACATATCTAAGAGCTAACCTTTGTCCAAGTTAATTGTGTTAATTCTTATAGGTACATCAATCTGTTGAACTATGATGAATAGAAAAAAAGTTATGATCAGAAACTCTAAGTATTAAGAGAGTATAGATCAAACAAACTAAGCTTGACAGTCCAACAGGCATTGCCATTATCCGACAAGCATTGTGACTCTGGTAATGGACATTGAAGGAACTCAACAGGAATTGGAGAATCACCCTATCATGAATAAAGTCTTCTAGATCTTATAACAGAGGCTGTCCTTTATTACAACAAGCGTTGGATAGTTCAAACACATGAACTATGCACATTAAACATAACAATGGGCATTGTTCTTGATCTTATAATAGGGATTGTATTTTGCAACAGGTGTTGGATCAAGTGACTTGAATTGAGCAAAACTCTCAAGATCTCAAAATGGGCATTAGATCCTACTAAAAGGCATTTGAAAAGCTCCTTAGATTGAGCTAAAGTTTTTAGACACTCAAATGAGGCACACTCAATAATGCAACAGGCATTGAGGATATCCAACGAACATTGAAAGTTCACAAATAACCATTGAAGTATTGTTGAAGATCTTGGAAAACAAATAATCAAGTCCACACCTTTTTGAAAATCTATAACAAGCATTATTTATACTTCAATAGGATTGACATTAAAGCTCAAAAGGTGTTAAGAATATCCAATAGACATTGAAGTTAGTCGTATAACAAAATAAGAAAGTCAAAGCAAGATCATTGAGACAAACTTCTCTCTAATAACTACTCCCAATGGGCATTTTATTAGTACCAATGACTATTAAAGTTGTATTTCACTTAATGACCACCCATTTTCATGAAGTTAATGATGATTGATGGCTCAAAAATAAGCATGGAGAATTCCCAATAGGCATTGATTGTCGTTAGCTATTATATGAAGTGACAACTTTCTTTCTAATGGCCAATTCTTTGTTTCAACCTATAAAGGACTTGCTTTTAATAGAAATAAAGAGAGAGATGTTCCATTAAGTAAGTATTCTATTATGAAATCTATTTTCAAATCAAAAGGGTGAACCAAGATTGATCTACCAATCAAGAGAAGTTTATTGTTTAAAGCTTGCATGTGTTATCTTCAAAACAGAGCTTAAAGAACAAGCTTTCTAGATATTCTCCCAATACTCTTAATAAGATCAAGTATACTTTACGATTGTACTTTAAAGTGTTTTATTGGTTAAGTGAGAGGGTTATCCTCATCTTTAAAGTTATGTTTTGTTTGAGGAAACCCTTGGTTAGGAGATCTTAAAAACTAGACTTTGTGAAAGGTTTAAGGTAGTTCTTAGAAACTACTTTGGGATAAGGTTTTAGTAGCACCCATAAATATACTTGTAACTTCTTAGTAGTGCCTGAAAACTACTATTGTAAAAGTTATTGACAACACCTTAAGTTATCTAGATGGTAAAAGCTCCAATAGGAATACTAGAGGAGATGACATAGGCTAGTTATGTTGAATCTCTATAAATCTTATGTCTTAGTTCTTCATACATTTTTGTACTTAGTTTTTATTTTTTAATTACATGATAATTGCCCTATTTAACCCTCATTTTCTAGGGCACCAAGGGCAACAAATAGGGGCCATAGGTGTGTAAACCTAACCCTACTCAATGGTTAGAACTCATAAAGGATACTTAAAACCTAAAAAATATGGATGAAAAATGAGTGGAGAAGAAGAAATAAAAAAAATTATTTCTTTAGTTAAAGTGGGCTACAACTAGTGGTCTATACAACCCTTTTAATGGTCTATGCAAACCGTAAATAAGTTTGTATAGAATACTGGGAGTGGATTATACAAAAACAAAAAGAAAAAAGAATAGGGAAGAAGAAGAAGAAGTTTATGAAATGCCTTATATGCCCCTTTTACTTTGCCTTGCCATCAAAGGCACCATATGTTAAAGAATCCTTTAACAATGTTAAGGGAAGTGAGCAAAATCAAGTAACAATGCTTAGGTGCTACCTTGGATTTTTAGAAGAGAGGTTTGAAAGTTAAGGTTTCTAGTTTTAGTTGGTTTGTACAACAATTTTCGTAGAGTAACTTTAGTTTGAAAATGAGTCTCTTCTCCAAATGGGAGCATACTATAGAGAGGGGGTGGGTGCACCTGAGCTAGGATGGCTCTAGTTGCTTCCAATATTCAAACCTTAATAGATAAAAGTTAAGAATCTTATAAAATTTAGGGTTTTATAGCTACTTTTACAACCGAGAAGTTGGCTACACAGACTACTAGGATTGTTGTAGAAGCAAGTGAATGCCAGATGTTTAAGTTCTAGTATCTTCTCTCTGCTAGGGTTAAGAACATGATCCTATAGCTAAGAGAGTTACTTGTATAGCCATATATGTTGATTGTACAACCATTTAAGACTAATTAGTGGGTTTTTGGGTTAGACTTATTTAGGTTTATGGGCTACATTTGGGATTGATTCAAGGTTCTCCTAAATCTTGTTCCTTCCTTTTTCATTATTCTCTTTGCATTTAGGGGACCAATTTCAAGAATTCTCATCATTGGGATGGCATCCTAAGGCTTAAGATCCAATACTTATAAACACTTTCTTTCTTTTCCCCTTTATCACAAATTTTATTTTCTTTCATTTTGGACTGTCTTACTATTATTAATTGATTCCTATAAGCTTGCAATGGTTTGAAAGAAGTTAGTATAAAACATTTATTACTAAGTATAAATGAATAGTGTTTTTTATACCCATAATGTGTGACCTTTCTATCAAATTAACATGGTCAGCCAAGCAAAAAATAACCCACATGCATTGGTGCAACTTCTAGTTAAGTGCCCTAAGCCAATTTTTCTAATGGATATTTTCTTAATAATGTCATGGTTTCATTTTTATTAGATATCTCTTTCATATTTTGTTTACAACTAATTATAAATTTCATGAATAGTTAATTCTACCTAATATCATCAAGTATGTGACTTGATTAGTAAAATCTTTAAATGTAAAGAATTTTATTCTAAATTATCTCCAATTAGTCATTGTTGTTGGGATAATAATGAATGAAGACTAGTATGTGTTTTGATTGATGAATATCTTTTACTAGTTATGGATATGTGATATTAAGTCAAACACATAAATACATATTTACGAAACATTGTATTGGACCAACTCGCTATGAAAACACTACATGGAATAGTCATAATTGATTCCCATCCAAAAGAAGTAACTTAATCCTCTAACCTAAAAAATCACCATATATTCCAACATGATGAACTTCATGTTTTGATATAGTCCAACATTATCTTTTAACCAGATGATTATACAAATTGATATTAGAAGTAAATCATATAAAGGAATATGAGTGATTGAGAATGAATTTGTTCATTTTTGTATTTATGAGAAATATATCTCTAGGCCCTTCAATAAGTTGGACTGAAGATATTACATGGTCATGTGAAAATGAATTGATAGAGGTTACCAATGTCTTTGTATTAGTCTATTTGGAGATTGAGAAATAATTAAACTATACAAGGATGACATGATCTATGTCTTATGTTCTATTGAGATATAATATAACAAAAGGATTATAATAATATTTGTAAGATAAGTTAAGTCAGATTATGGACCTTTACATAATTTGGGTAGTCATAAGCCATGATAGAGGCCACTTATGACTTATGGACAAGAAATAGGTTTTGGTCCACTGCCAACATTATGTGAACCTATAAGGTCGCACACTTAGAACATGGCTAAAAGTGAAATGGTATATATATATTTTTTTAACTTTCTCTAGATATATATTAAGATAATTTGAGATATGATCTTGATATTTTAGATATCCTTACCATTTTAAAGGTTAAAAACTTAAAGGATATCTAGTTGGCATACATATATTATAATAATTAACATATATACAAATGTTTTGGGGTTTTCTGAACATATATAGAATATTCATGTTAACTTAAAAAGTTGATAAAGATAAGTGCAAAACGACCTTGGTGCCAGCACACCCTTTGTTTTAGAGAGCCTGTTCTTACAGATACCTGCAAAGGACATTCATCAATTTGGTAGCATTTAAATTCAATGATCCACACTTCAAGCTCAAGCTTAGGTGTTATGTTGTAGACCCCCTCTTTACCTTCTAGCAATCCTACCTCTCTTGTCCAATTGGTAAGGTTTTTACATCCTTCTCAATTTAATCAAATCACATGGATCCTTGGTGGGTTTCTATGTTTAAAATTTTTATTTCTTTATTATGCTTATTCTATAAAACCTAATAACAACATCGCATAAAACTTCATCTTTATATTTAACAATGGAAAAAGAAACGAACACTTGTTTGTTAACCCTCACTTCCCCATAATCATTAAGCTAAGTGAGCTTATATGGTTTATGATGCTTCATGGTATGTAAGTCTAATTTATCTACCAATAATGTACTAGCAACATTAGTATAAGTCCCTCTATTAATAACCAAAGTACATCCATTGCCCTTCATATGGCATCTAGTGTGGAAAATTTGCTCATATTGCTTCTCGTCATCATCCTTAGGTTGTGCAATCAATGCTCTTCTTACAACTACCATATCACCGAGTATGGGACTTTTAATCTCCATATCTAACCAATCCTCCAATGATGGCATATCATCAACACTTGAGCTAACACTCTCCATATCTCCATTCTTCATCACAATCATGGTCCTCTTGTTCGGGCATTAAGAAGTAATATGCCTGAACACTTAGCACTTAAAACACTTTACATCATGAGATTTAGAAGGAGTTTTGGTCTTGATGTTACCTTTAGGACTAGTAATAAAATCTTTAGGCTTTTTCTTCTCTTTTGCCTTTAAAATGGCTTTGTTGCCTCTCTAATTTGATCTCTATAAATAACTTGATTTAGCCCCTCTAGTTTGAGTTACTTCTCCACCTTAATGGCTTTATGTAAGAGCTCCTACATCTTCACGTAATACTATAACTTATATATATTAGCAATCTCCTTATTCAAGCCTCTAATGAACCTTGTCATGGTAGCCTCATGATTGTCCTTTACATTAGCTCACATCATGGTTATTACCGTCTCCTTATAGTATTCCTCCACACTTTTGGACCCTTGAGCCAACCGTTGCAGCTTTCTATATAAATACTTATTGTACTGGCTAGAAGCAAACCTTTTTACACATTACTAACTTCATATCCTATGATGTTTGAATAGGCTTTTCTCCATACCTTCATATATTACTCATGAATTGATCCCACCATATGCTTGCATGATTAGTGAAATCTATAGTTGTTAATTTCTCCTTCTTCACCTTAGAGTACTCATGACAATCAAACACATGCTTAACTTTTCATTCCCACTCCAACTATAGCTTCATATCATTATTGCCTTGAAAGGAAGAGATTTTCATCTTGATGCCACTAAGATTGTTTTCTATAGTTAAAGTAGCTTTCCAACCTTTATTAGAACTTGATTCCCCCTAATCTAAATCATCTTCTTCATCCTACTTAATCATATGTCTTATAGAGTATTTGGAATTTGATGGGGATTTCATACCATCCAACCTAGCATTCAACTTTTGAAATTGATTCATAACGACCTTCATGAACAACTTCATGTCTATATTTTACAATTCCCTTTCAATACTCATGTTTATAACTTGCAAAAATTTGTTAGTAGCAAAAGAAAATTGTCCTCATAATCACTCCCTCATGTGTTTACTCTCAATAAATGTCATTCCTCTTGTGTTTCACACAAAATAGGCTCTTACCCTCTAATGTGCTCATAACTCTTGCCTTTTACCACTCTAGTTAGCCCTCTTTATGTTCTTAAAAGAATCAAAATCAACAAATCTCAAGGATTAACCAATAAATGGTGGCAATCTCAAAGATTAAAACTTTAAAGACTTAGTTAAGGCAAATGAAAACACAGGAAAATTAAATAATTAAGAGATCCAAGAAAATAAGAAAACTTTAAAAGAAGCAAAGGACATGTGAAAGAAAAAACTAGAATAAAATGAATCAAAGACATAAAACAACTTGTATAAAGGAACATTAAACAAAAAAAAAAAACAACCAATTGCATCTAATATAAATTGGAACATGATCCCTTTTTGCTCGAGGATATGAAATTGCAATTTGTTTTTTTTATTTCTTTTCATTTTTTTTCATTATTCATTTTTTCTTCTTTTTTTGAATTGGAAATTCTTTTTTTTTTTTTCAATAAAGAACAAACAAACAAATTTTAAATTCAAGTGATATGAACTACAATAATGACAATTTGAAACCCAATAATTATAGAGAATTGCTAACTCAATTCTTTGTAATGCATCTTGGGAATGCTTAAGAAAGTTTTGGCTACCACCTTGATCTCTATCAATATATTTGTAGATTCATAGTTAGACTTATCTCTATTTGCGAGCCTATCTTTAAGTTGTTAAGGAAGGATCAACATATGGTATGGAATGAGCATGATATAAGGCCTTTAAGAGAATTAAATAATATCTTTCAAATTCGCTAATGTTGAGACCTCCGAAGCTAGGTCAACTATTCATTCTATACTTAATTGTGAAACAAAAATCTATTGGGTCATTGTTAGCACAAAAGGATGGAGAGGTAATGAATATGTTGTACACTACCTCACTAAGAAATTGCTCCCATATGAAAAGAAGTATAACTAGATAGAGAAACCATATTTAGCAATGGTTTGGGCTATAAACAAGTTATAGCATTACTTCCAATCTTGTTTACTCAAGGTTGTTTCAAAGCTTGATTCAATCAAGTACCTATACAAAGTCGTATCTCTGATCTAAAAATTAGCAAAATGGCTTATACTCTTGAATGAATTTGGTATCAGGTATGTGACCAATTTGATATCACGTATGTCACCAAGAAAGTGATCAAGGGTTGAGCAATAACAAAACGCTTGGCTGAGTAACCACTTGTAGAATGAGAGTTTGAAACTCCCCAATTTCCTGATGAATGGTTAATAATGCCCCAATGATGAAGGATGTGTTTTGTGAGGTACTATGAAAGAAAGAAGCAAGTATAAGAGTGGTCTTAGTATTACCAGAACGAGAATTATTCTTTATGGCTTAGAAACTAGACTTTAGGGTAACCAACAATATGGCAAAGCATAAAGCTTATTTGTTTGGGTTGGAATCCTTAATTCAAATGAGGGTTAGAACAGTAGAGGTGTTTGAAGATTCTTTGCTAGTCATTTCTCAAGTGACAAATGAATGGAAATTAAAAGAAAAATACTTGAAGCCATACCTAAAACATTTAAAGAGACTAAACCAAAACTTTCAAAGGGTTATGTTTCATCACCTTCCATGAGAAGAGTATACAATGGTCGATGCTCTAGCTACTTTAGTTTTTATATGTGATGGACCTAAAAGAATGTTAATGAAATTGTAGGTCATACTTAAGTTTAGCACACTATTATATGGCAAAGAGAGAGTGATGCAAATGATAGTGGAGAACCACCCATAGTACTGACGAGTACTTTGAATGGGCAACAAAGAAAGATACATGTGTTATTCAAAACATGGCATCAATATTCATGGTTTATCAAGGCATGGTATACATGTAGATGCTAGATGGAGTTCATTTAAGGTGTCTAATGGAAGAAAAGTCCAATAAGGTCATGAAAGAAGTACATGTAGGGGTACATGGTCTTTACATGAATGGGATGTTCTTGGCCAAAAAATGTATTAAGGATAGGATATTACTATAAGACTATAGAGTAGGTGTCTCATATTTCAAGCTTGAAAATACCTTTTGATCCTTAGATTACTAAGATCTACATTAGTAGAGAAAGATGTGTTAGTTTTGACTATGGTCATGTGTGATTTCTAAGAAGTCAAAGTAGAGTTTTTTAAGTATTGTGTAACTAGAAGTTGAAATTTTTAATGAAATATGTTACCAATACATACATGCACACACTCTCCACTATGATTAATTGATTATAAATAAAGCATGTTAGTTAGGAACTTGTTGTTAATGATAATTTGATTTGCTTAGTTGTTGAAAATTTTAGTTATCATTAAGATAAAATTCTCCTAAAAGACCTTGGAACATGTCATTGAATTATCAAATTTTACTTAGGATTGGTTATTACTTGAGGATAAGCAAGAGTCTAAGTTTTGGGGAATTTGTTTGGTGTATAAGCTTGTATATTTTATAGTTAATTCCTTCCAAATTTTGATGATTCTTGTGTTAAATTGGCATATGAAAAGTCCTTATATAGTGTATTATTGTTTAATAGGTCAAAAGGAAGAAAAAATACTTTAAAGCATGCAAAATTTTGCATGGGCGTGCACTCTTCAAAAGAAGGATGGAGGAAGAGTGCTAGAGTTCCACACGACTGTGTAGGAAGCTTGCATATCCATGCAAGTGGTTGCATGAACATGTGTGAATCCATGTAGAAAAATAGTAGATGATTTTAATTGTCACATCATCCTTACACGCACTTGTAACATTTCTACATGCCCATACAATTTAGATAATTATTTAAACACCCATATATGATAGTTACATGCCTATGCATTCATCCAGTAGCTGAATTCTTATTTACATGCCCATACAAAAAGGAATCGTAAAGGAATCAAAAGGGAATCATGGCTTTGCACATTCATGCAACACTAAACAGGCGATTTTAGGGATTCCTAATTAGTTGCAATTGTTTCTCTTTTAACCTTTTAAGCTTCCCATTTAGTTTAAGCATTAAAGGCATTATATAAGGGGTTGAAGGGGCGTGAATTTCAATATCCATAATCTTGAAAAGAAAACACTCAAATTCAAGAGGAAAGTAATAAATAATGAATCAATAAGCTAAAGAGCAATATAAATGAGCAAAGCTAAAAGCTTGAAAGCAAGGTGGTGTAATCAATCAAGGAGCTTAAGAAAGAGTTTATGGCTTGAACCATTATTAGTTTGGTTATTTCTTCTTTCTTTTCTTCATTATGAACTAAATTACATATAGCTTGAATGGATCTTGCATAACACTTATAGATTTCTAATCTAAGTCTTTTTTGTTTCATTCATCCTTATGTTAGCAATTATGGTGTGCTTAAAATTATTAAGTAAATTTCCATTAGTCATACTTGGTTTTATGAATTGACTATTGGGAGATGCCTTTCATATAATGGAACTTCATTAATTCCTTCAATCTAATATGTGTTGAGAGACCTTGACAGGTTAGTGCTATAATTAGAGTCTTATGTTATTTGAAAATTACATGATGTTTAGCTTTTATGTTAAGAAACTTTTTACTTAACATGACATTGTATGTTAGTTAGTACTCAAGATAGAATAATTAATCACTTTAGTAACTTGAAAGTGACACTAGATGAATGAACCAACTAGATGAAATATTAGAGACCATAAGGAGTTATCAAGTGAAGTTGAACCACTAGCTACCTTTCTCCATTAATTATTTCCTAGCACTTTATTTTGTTATTTGTTAGAATTAGCTTTAATGTTTTGTTTCTTTAGTTCAAACAATTCTTTACTTTGGTTTTCTAGATAATATAAGGAATAAACTACTTAGTATTTAAAATACAATCTTTATAGGAACAACAAATGTACTCAAAGTACACTAAATTACTTGAGATGTGCACTTATAATTAGGGGTTAATTTACACTTAGCACTCACCCATCATCATAAGACACCTAGTCCAATCCAAAGCATATAGCTATTAATAACTATGGAATATATTAATCAAGCAGCTTAATTAGAACTTGTAAAGAATATGAGGGCATAATTTAGTTACTTGATGAAAAATCATGTAACAAAGTAGGCTCAAAGATGTTTGAACAATATTTTAGTAATAAAGAGTGAGGATTTTCCCAGCATAGTAGATAAAGGGAAAGAGCCAGTAGATTCCCTACCCCTAGTGATCATAGATAATGAATTTTGGAATTGAAGATTACCACAAATATAAAATGATAAAGCAAGGAGTCATTGTAGTACTTATATAGGGGAAGGATATAAGAAATGGCAAGGTTGATGCTAAGATATATGTTTTGCTAAGTAACTTGAACAAATTAAGAACACTCTATATGATAAAGGATTAGAACAAGGGACAAAAATCAAGGATCTTTTAAGTTCATATGGACATAAGAGCCTAAAAACCATATCCAAATCTTTTAAGTTCGTATGGACATTGAAGCCTCAAAATTCGTATCCATTCTTATGTGCTTACCATGAAAGCCTTTAAGGTCCCACCTGAGACCATATTAAATTTCTTTAAGTTGTCATTAGAGGGCCTTCAAAGACTTGGTATTTCACATAATCCAAGGTAGTCAATAAAGATTATAAGGAATTGTCTAAAGTCTTTTAAGAGCATTATGTTTAGAATTAAAATTCACCGTCTAAGGCTTGGACTTGTTGAAGTAGAATAATGGTGAGGGGTTTGGCAACTATCTCAGAAGGTGAAATAAGATGGATACATAAGTAAGGCAAAAACCAATAGAGATAGAGCAAGTCAAGATGATCATTAGGGAAGCATTAAGGCACTCGCATCCGGGGTATGTATATAAGGACTTTTAAAGAGCTAAGGAAGATAGGAGTCTAAGCAAAAGAATTAGAGTTGGACTCTGAAAAATAATACTCATGGAAAAGGATCTATAAACGACAAAAGCAATTTAAAGTGTATAAAGTTATTGACGTAAACACAATGTGCTCATCAAGGCAGTTTATAGATTTGGGTATAATGCTTTCTGAGACAATTGAGCAATACCAAAAGAAAGAGCTATTTTGATCATTGCCACTAAGGCTACTACCTAACCCATTACTAAGGAGCTATGATGCCAATATCTACAATGCCTTCCACTAGGGTGTCAATCATCACACAGATGAGTGCTATAAACTCCACTATGATGTACAAAACTTGATTGATTCAAAGACTATTATCTCACCCACACCAAGATAGTTAAGTATTTAGAGGAATTATCTTCTTAATTACTAGAGTGTACTGCCTCCAACTCAAGGAACATTTTTTATGGCATCAGGAATGATGAAAGAGGTCATGATAGGGACCATTAAAGAGGTCACACTTGTGGATCTCACTACAACAGTTTCTGCCACCAATCCTAAGAAAAGCTAGGATAAGGAAGAGGGAGAGATAAAAAAAAAAAAGATCAATGTGTAGGCATACAGTGATTATTAGAAGGTTGAGACTCAGTTAAATCATGTTAATAGAGTGGCAAGCATTGTCCATAGAGGAAGGCAAGCAAGGAGTCTCACAAGGAAAATGAACTAGAGCCACTCTTGATTTAAGAGAAAGAAAAGAAAATTGTTGTCCTAAAGTAGTTGAAGGGTGGTGTGCACAAACGAGGATTTTCTCTCTAATGGAAGGGCCACAATATGGCATTAGTTATCATATCTAAATTCGGGGAAAAGTGCATGATTTTCATCATGGTTGCGAAATCGATATATGTCTGCTTAAACTACTACTAAAGTTTGGTATGACTATTACAGACTTAGGGACTTTGGAGACACTCATTTAGTCATATGATGAAAATAAAAGTCCTACTATAGGAACCTTTAAAACTAAGTAAAGACTAGAGTTATAAAATCTATGATGGAGTCCATAATCTTAGACATTCTAGTGACCTTTCCCTTACTGCTAAAAAGGCCATAATACTACCTTCTAGAAGGAGTGTGTTCTACCCTATATTAGAAAGTAAACATCCCACATGAAGGAAGGTAGTTACTATTTAGGCAAAGTTGGGAAAATTAGTATTGGCCTTAAGTATTGTTGTGCCATACTTGATGGGGTTTTTAATTGTAGGAATCACTAACAAGTGGGTAGACCCAAGCTAGCAAGCACTATGCAAAAGCTCTTCCTCCTAAGATAAGGGCTTTGAAAGGATGCCACTAGTGTTTGTAAATCTTAGAGATTCCAACATAGTTCATTAGAGATGGGTTACAATACTAAGAAGGAAGAGACAAATGTAAAATCAAAGACCCTTAAAGGTCATTATCAAAATACTTCATATGGATTAATTTTTATGATTTTGTGATGATTATTGATTATTTTCATGTTAATTAATGTCCTAATTTTCATGTCTAAGAAGATAATTAAGCTTAAACGGTCTTTCACACATTAGTTGAAATAGAGGAAATATCGATGTTTTAATGAATTTGATGAAGTTCTTTTTGTAAATGACTTATATTCATAAGAAGAATTGATTTCAATTGAGTTTCTTTGACATTATTTGACACTATAGACTTATCATTAATGTTATATATATAAATGGAAGAAATGTCCTTCGCCTAGTTAGGGTAGAGAAAAACATTGATGTATTGATGAATGTTAAGTTATTCATTTTGCAACACATTTAGTTTGATGGATATGTGTGTGTGCTGTTGGACTAGGCTAGTTAAACCTAAGTCATAAAACTCTTTTGATCTTGGCAATAGAGATTGATCAGATCTAATACTTTTATTAAGTGTTGTTTTGAAGATTATAAGTTAGTTTTTACATTAAAAGTTGGATAGAATTCAAAATCTCTAACCTTGAGAAGTCCATCCAAATTCACGATGTGTATATCCTAAATCGCGACCGTGAATCAGTCAGAAGGATGGATGAAGCTAGACTAAAGGAATTCGTGGGTGAATTCACAGCCGCGACTTAGCCAAAGGAAGTAAGCTTGAGTCACAGAGGAATTTATGGTGGGTATCACATATGGAATCGCAACTGCAACTTTCATAGTGACAAATAAGGAACTAAAGCCACATTCATAACATGCCAAGTATCTAAGGTATCCATTGAAGATCAAAAGTCACAAAGGTGAATTGCTGGTCGTGACCACGACTTAAGAAGCGGTAATTTTCTCATCAAATAGAGGAATTTACGGCCTCAGTGGCGCCAAGGCAAAGAAAACTCGCGACCGCAACTTTTAAGAAGCAGGTAGAACACAAAGGCTACATTTATTAGACAACTAATGGATGAGTGACATATGAACTAGTCGTTAGACATAGAATGGTTCTTTGCCCCGATTTTGGCTCCTCAGTGCAAATTGGAAATTCATGATCGCTAAATGCTAGTAGCGACCGCAACCTCCATCTGACAAGCATTTAATACAAAATCTGCCTAGCATAACTTAGAGATTTATTAATAGTTTTAGAGTAATGTCTCTTTGGTGGATGTGGGCAATAAATACTCCACCAAACATTGTAAATGCAATAGAATTCATTAATTTGTAACCAAACTGTTACCAATTTGCTACTCAATCTTTCATTCTCATTGATGTGTTATTGATTGTTAGGTGTGAGCAATAAACACCATTGTAAGAGATTGAAAGTTAACCTAGATTCAAAACTCTTGTAAGAAGTTGAAGTGTGAGCCTGTACAAAATAATTAGAAAGAGGTTGTTGTGTGAGCCTAAAAAACACAAGTTATAAGGTCTTTGTGTTAGCCATAAACACAAGTTGTAAAAGTCTAGTGTGAGCTTGGAAACACCAATTTAGTTGAGTGAAATACCCAATTGTGAAGAATTAGGGAGTTGACGTAGGGTTTGTTAATATCTGAACCACTATAAACCTTTGTATTATTTCTTCTCATTTTTTCTTCATCTTCTAAACACTTAAACACTCCTTAATTCAAAAAACAACCACCAATTCAAGCCTCTTTCTTGATGCACTAGGCCAATAAGTGGTATCAGAGCCAAGTCTCACTAAAAACCATAATTGTGTAAGTAAAAATCATGGCATAAGAAGGAATCCACACCTACCTTAAGCCTTATTTTAATAGAGCAGAATATACTGATTGGAAGTATCAGATAGAGATCTATCTAGATGCTGATATGGTAGATCTATATGATATTAATGCTAAAGAGTGGAAGCCACCCACCAAAGTGGTGGATGGAAGTGAGGAGTTAATCCCCAGATAAGGATGGGTGCAAGCACATAGAAGATCTAAGGGCAAAAATAAAAGAGTTGTGGCAATACTTCTAAGTTCTCTCTCAAGAGAAGAAATTGGAAGGGTTCAACATTCTCAAACTGCTCATGGCATTTGGAAGGCATTATAGAACTATCATGAGGGCACCACCTTAGTGAAATCCAACAAACTTGAGAGGTATGTGATGGAGTGGTAGTTATTAATGATGAAGGAGGATGAGAGCATAACATATATGACAAATCGACTCCTAGCTATTATCACCAACATGAAGAAGTTTGGTAGGGTTCTCATAAATCATAAGGTAAATTCCAAAATTCTAAAATCTTTACCTTTTGAGAAATTTGGTGTTAGAGTGTGCAGTATCTAATAGTCCAACCTAAAAATAAAGAAGGTGCCAACGAATGTCTTGATAGGCAAACTCTTGACTCATGAGTTGGCCTTAAACAAAGATGAAGAAATGAAGAGAATGGGAGGTCAAGGGAAGAATCTAAAAAACTAAAAAAAAAAAAACGCTGGCATTCAAATCATCTTCAAAGGAAAAGGAAGTAGAAATAGCCTTAAGTGAAAAGAAGAGTGAAAAGGAGGAGGGGGAACTTGCAATGCTCTCTAGAAGGATTAAGGAGCTTATTAGAAGAAGAAAATAAAAAAGGAACTTCAAGAAAGCAACTCCAACTCCCAAAAAGAGATCAAATGATGTCACTTGCTATGAGTGGGGCAAGCAAGGCCACATTAAGCATGATTGCCCCAAAATAAAGAAGAAGAAAAAAGGGGACAAAGAGAGGAGGAAGAGCTTCAAAGCCACTTAGAATGATTACTCAAGTGAAGATGACGAAGAAGAATAGATTGCTAACATATGCTTCATGGCTCAAGAGGACTCTTCTAATGAGGTAAGCTCTTCACCTCATTCATATTCTGAATATGATCATTTAGATTATGTAGATTATGAACTTTTAGAAGCTCTCACCATCAAATGTGACAAATATAAGTCACAAATGAAAACTTACAAGAAGAAGTGTAATAAATTAGAAGATGAATTAAAATCCCTTAATAGGCTTGTAAGTGAATTGAGAGCTTCAAATAAAGAACTCAAGAAGTAAATGGAAAATCTTTCCAAATCATCTTCATCTCTAGCTTCATTAAGTAAAGAGAATTACTCTTTGAAAGGAGAAGTCATTAAGCTTAGAAGCTCTATCTCTAAGTGTCATAAGGGTAAGAAAGCTTTGGATAAACTTATTATATCACAAAAACCTCCATTGATTAGGCATGGTATAGGCTTCAATGGAGTCTTTTATTCTACATCTCCGTCCATTACATTCATTAGAGCCTTAACACCTCAAACTTCAAGTATTAAGGTTATTGGAAAGAAAAATGCCCACAACACTAAACCCCTAATGCCTAAGGGCAAAGGGAAAGTGCAACAAAGCTTGAGGCCTATTTTTAAAAAGACAAATCATGCTTACATGTACAATAAAAGGAATTATAATTCATACACATAAAGAAAATACACACCTACACCCATTCACGCATGCCCATGTTATCACACACATCATGTTGGTGTGAGAAAACCCCCCACTCATACCAAGGCATTACATAGGAAGAAGACACATAAGTCTAAACTCAAATGCCATTATTGCATGAAGTATGGACACATAAATGTTTTTGGTTATATTAGGAAGGCAAAGGATCTTTCAAAACCTAACCCCCTAGAACCCAAGTATGCTTGGGCACCAAAGAAAAAATGATTCATTTGTGTTGTGTAGGGGACTTTGGCGTCCACCAATGAATCAAAGGATTCGCATGTGCATAGTGGATGCTTAAAACACATGACGGGGAATATGAATCTATTCATAGCTTTAAAGGAAAAAGAAAGTGGTAAGGTCACATTTGGTAACAATGCCAAGGGTAAGGTAATGGGCATTGGAACCATTGGTAAGAATGGTTGCTCTTTAATTAATAATTTTTTGCTAGTTAATGGCTTGCAACATAATTTGCTTAGTGTAAGTCAATTATGTGACAAAGGTAATAAAGTCACCTTTAACCCTATAGAATGTCGAGTTACCACTTTAGTGGATAAAAATGTAGTTTTCAAGGGTGAAAGGAAAGGTAATACCTATCTAATTAACTTAGATAATTTGGCTAACCAATCTTTTAAGTGTCTTATATCTCTTAGTAATGAAGCTTGGCTATGGCATATAAGGCTTAGACATGCTAGCATGGATCTATTGCAAAGCTTATCAAAAGGAAAGCTAGTTGAAGGTCTTCCCAAGATAAAGTTTTCTAGAGACAAGACATATGGTCCTTGCCAAATAGGGCAACAATATCAATCCTTCTTCAAAACAAAGAACATTGTAAGTTCATCTAGGCCTCTTCAATTAATTCATATGGACGTGATAGGACCGACTAGGAGTGCTAGTTTAGGTGGAAAACATTATGCACTAGTCCTAGTTGATGATTACTCTAGGTTTACTTAGGTATCCTTTCTAGCTCATAAGTATGATACTTTTGATGCTTTTAAAAGTTTTACAAAAACAATTCAAAACGAAAAGAGTTACTGCATTTCTTTTATAAGAAGTGACCATGGAAAAGAATTTCAAAATGAGTCTTTTGAATCTTTTTGCTAAAAGAATAGGATTTTTCAAAAATTTTCAACTCTTTGAACACCACAACAAAATGGTGTTGTAGAAAGGAAAAATAAAACACTAATAAAGATGGCTAGAACTATGCTCAAGGAGTATTCCATGCCAAATTACTTTTAGGCCAAAGCCACAAATACTTTTTGTTATATTGTAAATAGAGTTTTCAAAAGACCCATTCTCAATAAAACATCTTTTCAGTTATGGAATGGTAGAAAACCCAAGATATCATACTTAAGAGTATTTGGATGCAAGTGCTATATATTTAATACTAAGGATAATCTTAGGAAATTTGACTCAAAAACTAATGAGGGTATATTCTTAGGTTTTTCCACCTCTAGTAAGGCCTATAAAGCCTTTAACAAAATTTCTATGGTGGTTGAAAAGTTTATGAATGTTGTATTTGATGAATTTAGTAAGCTTGATCTTCAGAAAGTTATTTTTGTTGATGATCTTTTAGGTGATTTTGAAAAATTGGAATTGGAACACATTACAAGAGAGGAAGACAAAGATAAGAATGGGGATAAGTCATCAAGAGTAGACAAGGATCCTCAACATCAATAAGAAGAATTGCCAAGTCAAGATCTACCCAAAGATTGGAAATTCTCCAAGCATCACCCTAAAGATTTAATCATTGGTGATACTTCAAAGGGTGTAAGTACTAGATCTCAACTCAACTTTTTAGATAATAATCTTCCCTTTGTTTCTCAATTTGAGCTAAAATCTATTGATGAAACTTTTGATGATTAGAATTCGGTGATTGCTATGCAAGAGGAACTCAACCAATTTGAGAGAAATAATGTATGGGAACTTGTTCCTAGGCCTAAGGAGCACCTAATTGTAAGTTGCAAATGGGTGTTTACGAACAAGTTAGATGAGCAAGGATCATCACTAGGAATAAGGCTAGATTGGCTGCAAAAGGTTACAACCAAGAGGAATGCATATACTATGATGAAACCTATGCCCCTATTGCAAGGTTATAAGCCATTAGGATTCTTTTAGCTTATGCATGTCATATGAATTTCAAATTATTTCAAATGGAGGTCAAGAGTGCTTTTCTAAATGATGTCATTGAAGAGGAAGTGTATGTTGAACAACCTCCTATTTTTGAATCTCACAAATTTTTGAATTATGTTTTTAAATTGAATAGAGCCTTATATGGTTTGAAACAAGCTCTAATAGCTTGGTATGAAAGGCTTAGCTCTTTTCTTTTAAAAAATGATTTTGGAAAGAGAAAGGTGGACATAAACTTTATTTGTAAAAAGGCACAAACATGATACACTAATAGTACAAATTTGTATTGATGATATCATTTTTGGTGCTACTAATGAATCTCTATGTGAGGATTTTGCTAAGTGTATGACTAGGGAATTCGAGAGGAGCATGATGGGGGAGCTCAAGTTTTTCCTTAGTCTATAAATCAAGCAAATCAAAGAAGGGATCTTCATCAACCAAGCCTAACACATAAATGACATACTCAAGAAATTTGGCATGGATAGATGCAAAGTAGCAAAAACACCCATGAGTAGTACCATCAAATTGGATAAAGATGAGTTGGGTAATACTGTTAATGAGAAGGGATATCAAGGTATGATCGGTTCTCTATTTTATCTTACTGCTTATAGACCTAATATTATGTTTAGTGTATGTATGTGTGTTAGATTTCAATCATATCCCAAAGAATCACATTTGAATGCAGTCAAAAGAATTTTCAAATATTTGCATAACTCATTGCATTTGGGACTATGGTCTCCTAAAGATTCAACTTTTAGTCTCATAGGTTTACTCAAATACGGATTATGCTAACAGTCTTTAAGATATAAAGAGCACTTTTGGAACTTGTTAATTTATAAGAGAATGTTTAGTGTCTTGGTTTAGCAAGAAGCAAGTTTTGGTTGCCTTATCCACCAATGAAGCTGACTATATAGCTGTGGGTTATTGTTGCACCCAAGTTCTTTGGATGAAACAATAATTAAAGGATTACGACAAAGTTGTTGATCACATTCCCATCAAATGTGACAACACAAGTGCAATTAATCTCTCTAACAATCCCATCCAACATTATAGGAGCAAACATATAGATATTAGACATCATTTTCTTAGAGATCATGTATAAAATGGTGATGTTGTGTTAAAATTTATAGACATAAATCATCAATTTATGGGAATTTTCACTAAACCTCTCAATGAAGAAAGGTTGAACTTCATTAAGAGAGAATTGGGAATGCTTGATGGAAATTCCCTAAAGTGAAAAGTTTGATCTTTTGTTTAATTGTTATGTGTTGATTATTTGTGATATTTTTGGATGTCTTAATTTTAAATGCAATTATGCTTTTCTATGTCAATTTGTATAACTTAAACATCAATATATAAAGTGGATCACAACTTTAAATGTCAAATTTTACTTTTTCATTGTTATCTTTCTTGACTTGTAATTCGCAGTTGCTATTGCTTGACTCACGATCACGAATTATAGGTTTATTTTTACCCGGCCAACAACTATCAATTCGTGATCATGACTTTTGCTCTCTACTGCGAATTCAGTAAAAAATTCAAATTTTTTACCGTTGTACATGTTGGTTCCTAAGGTTTTTTTGTCTGTTACTCATATATTTTAGAATTAGCAGTCACAACTTCTATTTAGCGATCACGAATTCTAGTAACTGCCACATATTAATTTGATTTGACTGTCAACCATTTTCAACCTTTCATTATTCATTTTCTAGTTGTTTATACACCATTTCTATGCCTATATAAACCCCATAAAGATTAATTTTCATCACTACTTGCTACACCAAATCAATCTATCTTCTCTCTCACTCTCAACTCTTCAAAACTTCCTACTTTCTCTAATGGCTCCTCATAAAGCTTCAAGAGCAGATAAAGGCAAGCCTTAGCCCAACCCTCTGCACCACCGGCCTTAACATCAAATGAAAGGGATTACAAAAGAAGAGAAGGATCGTTGTAAGGCCAACGCCTTTAAGATCATCCTTCTAAACAAAATCCCTTATACTTTTCTTTTAGAGTCTCTTGGGATAAAAGATGAGATCTACGTGTTTCTCTCTAATTTGGGATGGAATGAATTCATCTTTCAGGATAAGCCCAGATATGAAAAAATCATGAGAGAGTTCATGTGCATCGTGACTCTAAGCCGTAGAGCTAAATCCCACACTGGGTAATACGGGGTTAGTGTTTCATGCTTTTGGAGATCCTTACTTTATCACTTTCAAACAATTATCCAACCTTTTCAATCTTCAAGTTAGAGATAACATTTTATTCATTATCTCCACACTTGATGTCATTTATTGTGAGTTTTGGTCTGAAGTTTCTATCGAGACCAAACATGATCCTAAAACCTCCTTAGCCAAATACATCAAAACCTTCCTTTTTGGTTACTTCATCATATTATCACCTTCTTTATTAATGCTACAGGTGATGGTAATGAAAAGATATCCCAAAAGGACTTTGCTTTCCTTTTTTGCTTTGTTAAAAACAAGCCCATCTAATATGGTCGCTATCTTATGGATCAATTGATTCACATAGCACTAAACCTAAGAGTCAATTTCTCCTTGCTTCCCATATAACTATCATCTACATATATGTTGGTGCTCTTAATAAGGAAAATGAAAAATTTCTCATAAAGAAACTCCTTTCTTCTTAAAATTTTCTGGACCTTACCGACCTTATCAATGTTAAAGTCATTCACCCAAATTCCTATGCCTATACTTTGGGTGCTTTTGGGACCAAAAATCTGGAAACATCCTAAGCCTCCAAAAGAAAAAGGCTTGTCATTGAAGAAGGACCAATACCAATCCCACCTCCTTAACCAAAATCTAAGACAAAAATTTCTCTTGCCACCATTAACTAAAAGTTAAATAAGGTGATGTAGGTGTTGAAGAGAAGATTTCTCCTTCTTTCTCACCTACACAATGACCTAGTGGACATACAAAAGAAAATGGGTGCTCCTCCCTGATATCTTTTAGATTTCAATGATTATGAAGACACACCGGAGGAGAAAGACAACTAAGAGGTTAAGGATGGAGACGAAGCTGAACGAGGAGGAGACAATGATGAGCAAGTCGATTCAAGAGATGATGACAGTTCTTCAATCTTCTAAACTATGATTTCTTTATTTAAATCTTTGATATATAGTTGTTGATCCCATAGTTTATAAATAAATAAAAGTGTTTGAATTTGCAATTCTTTGTCTCCTATGCTATGTGATTGATATTTGCTATATGTGATTGCAATTCTTATGATATGTAAGTTATTATTTGCTCCTTATGATCACTTTATTTCATCTTTATGCCTTTTATTATATCTTTTCCATTCACCCTCTTTTTCATCTTGCCAAAAGGGGAGAGAATTGTATGGAGAAAATAGTTTGGAAGAGAAAAACATAAGTTGAGGGGGAGCATTTTTTTTTTAGTACTTAGAATTTCTTTGATCATTGACTAGAATTTCTTTAAGTATTCTTTGATCATTTCATCATTGACCATCCCAACTTCACAACTCATGCATTTGATTTTCTATAAGATCAATCTAAGTTGTCAAAATCAAAAAAGGGGAAATTGTTGGACTAGGTTGGTTAAACCTAAGTCGGGAATCCCTTTTGATCTTGACAATAGAGATTGATTAGTTATAATACTTTTATTAAGTGTTATTTTGCAAATTATACTTAGTTTTTTCATTAAAAATTGGATTGAATTCAAAATCTCCAACCTTGAGAAGTTCATCCAAATTTGCAGTGTGTATATCCTAAATCGCGATAGTGAATCAATCATAAGGATAGATAAAGCTAGGCCAGAGGAATTTGTGGGTGAATTCATAGCCACTACTTAACTGAAGGAAGTGAGCTTGAGTTACAGAGGAATTCGCATGGGTATTGTGTCTATATTCTCGACAACGACTTTTATAGTGACAAATAAGAGAACCAAAGCCACAACCACAACACACTAAGTGTCCAAGGTATCCGTTGAAGATTATAAATCACGAGGGTGAATTACTGGTCATTATTGCGACATAAGAGGCTATAATTTTCTCATCAAATTCCTAGTCTCAATCTCACCAAAAGTAAAGGCAACTCGTAACTGCAACTTTTAAGAAGCATATAGAACACAACAGCTACATTCTTAGACAACCAATGGATGAGTGACACGTGGGCTACCCGTTAGACACAGGATGAGGTTATTTGCAGCGATTTTTAGCTTTTAGTGTAAATTGGAAATTCACAATCGCAAAATGCTAGTAGTGACTGCAACTTCCGTCTGACAAGCATTTAATACAAAATCTAGCACAACTTAGAGATTTGTTTATAGTTTCAGAGTAACATCTCTTTGGTGGGTATGGGTTATAAAATACTCCACCAAACATATGTAAATACAAGAGAATTCATTAATTTGTAACCAAACTTTTGCCAATTTGCTACTCAATCATTCATTCTCATTTATCTATTATTGATTATTAGGTGTGAGCAATAAACACCATTGTAAGAGGTTGAAAGTTAACCTAGATTCAAAACTCTTGGAAGAGATTGAAGTGTGAGCCTCTACAAAACAATTGGACAGAGGTTATTGTGTGAGCCTAGAAAACACAAGTTGTAAGGTTTTTATGTGAGGCATAAACACAACTTGTAGAAGTTTGGTGTAAGCTTGGAAACACCAATTTAGTTGAGTGAAATACCCATTTGTGAAGAATTAGGGAGTGGACGTAGGGTTTGTTAATACTCGAACTACTATAAACCTTTGTGTTATTTCTTCTCATCTTCTTCTTCATCTTCAAAACACTTAAACACTGATTAATTTGAAAAACAGTCACCAATTCAACCCTACTTCTTGGTGCACTAGGCCAACATGTGTGTGTGTGTGTGTGTGTATAATTGCTAGGTGATACTAGATATTGTGATATTGATCAAAGTAAGTAGAATTTATGCATTATGGAAAACATATTAGCTTAAGGTGATTAGATATTCCTACGTCTCTTCAAGTAATTTTATATTTTCAAAGCACATTATTTGTGTGTTATATATATATATATATATATATATATATATTATATAAATGAATTATGAATATATGTTTATTGCCATATGCAATAATGGTAATGATATTATGTGAAGCAAATATTGCTTATATGTGTTGGTAATTCTAAGAATGACATAGAGATTCCATCAATCCATGGCTAGCTATGTTTAGATTGATGATGTGAGATGTATACAATGCTAAATAAAAGGAATGCATGCATGACATAACTGGTAAGAAAACTCCCCTGTATAAGAGAAAGGCATGACTAGTGATGCAAGTCCCTTATGTTAAGCCGATAGGTGAGGAAACTCTCCCTATAACATGGATTGGCTTACATGAAGGAGAGGAAGTTTCCCATAACACCCCAAGTGAGGTTTCCTTATGGAATTAGGTTACCCTGATTGATTATAGATACATGTTCATATGAATGAAAATTTTTTAGTGACTTGCATTGATTACTCAAAAATGTATATTATTTTGATTTATGATGTTTTAGCTTAAGAGGGTATGGGTTTATCTATTCACCAAGTATGAAAGGCACAACTGAACTAATTGATTATTATAAATTCTATGTAGGAGGTTCAAGACGAAGAGGGCTAGGATCTTGTTTATGTTTTGAATCTTATATGATAATGTGAAATATATATACCTATGTGTGTTTGTGTGCGTGTGTGTGGAGTTCTAATAGTTACTACAACTTTTACTCATCCATGGTTACTACACTTTTAACTTTTAGATTAAAAATCTAACAGGCTATTCATTCTAACTTGCAATTAATGTTTAGTCTCAAAACTATAAGCATTTATTATTTAGTTATAAAAATAGTAACCATTCATGGAGACGTAACCATTAAAAACTCTCTGATATATATATATATATAGGGTGGTTAACCCTAAGTCTTGAACTTCTTTTGATCTTGACAAAGGGGATTGATCAATTCCAATATTTCAAATTAAGTGTTGTTTGGCAGTTTTTAGTTAGTCTTTACATTGGAAGTTGGATGGAGTTAAAAAATCTCCAAAGTAAGCTAGTCCCTCCTAATTCGTGACCGTGAACTAGACCAAGACAAGTTGACAAAATGGATAGATGTATTCACAGGCCACTTCTCTATCGCGACCAATTCAAAGAAAGGAAAGCCAAAGTCACAAACGAATTCGCAGTGTGAGTCATGCCTCAGTCGCGATCACAAATTTCAAAGTAACTCAAGAGGTAATAAAGTCCACAACCACAGATTCACAAGTGTCGTAGGTGACCGTTGGAAGATAAAAATTGCGATGACAACTTATTGGTAGCGACCTTGAATCCTGAAAAAGAAGATGAACATATTTAGTAGATGAATTCGTGTCTTATACAAGAAAAATAGCCATCGCTACTTTTGAGAGCAAGTGAAAGGCAACAACTATATTTTTTTGGTGAACTAATGAGAAGCTGCCATGTGGACTAGCCATTAGACACAAACGGGGTTTTTCGTATGGAATTTAGATTTTGCGACCACTAACGAGTAGTAGCGACCGTGAATTGAGACTGTCAAGCATTTAATACGAAAATCTATCTAACACACTTTGAAGATTTTGTATCAGTTTTATTGCAATGTCTCTTTGGTGGGTAGAGGCTATAAATACCTCACCAAACATATGTAAATGCAAGAGAATTGATAATTTTGTAACTAAACTCTTATAATTTTGCTACTCAATCTTTTCTATTATTTTAGACATTGTTTGATGTGAGCATAAACACCATTTGTATAGGTTGTAGTGTGAGCCTGTCAAAACACTAAGAGAGGTTATTGTGTGAGCCTGTAAAAACACAAGTGTAAAGGTTATTGTGCGAGCCTCAAAACACAAGAGTATAGATTATTGTGTGAGCCTTCAAAACACAAGTGTAAAAGTTTGGTGTAAGCTTGAAAACACCTTTGAAGGATAGTGGAACACCCAATTTCTAAGAATTGGGGAGTGGATGTAGGGTCGTTTATACCCGAACCACTATAAATCTTATGTTTCTTTTCTACTCATTTCTCTTCTCCCTTCCTTGTTTTAATTTTTATACACCAATTCAATCCCTCCTTCTTGGTGCCTAGGGCCAACAAGTGGTATCAGAGCCTCATTTCACAATCAAACCTTCATTGGGTGAACAAAGATCATGGCACAAGAACGAATACACTTACAACTCAAGCCTCACTTTGATGGAACAAACTATACTCATTAGAAGTATAAGATGGAAATCTATCTTGACAAAGATGTGGTGGACCTTTGGGATGTGCTCATCAAGGAATGGAAGCCACCCATCAGAGTTGTGGATGGTAATGAAGAGTTAATCCCAAGGGAAAAATGGGTTAAAGCTCACTAGAGATCAAATGGCAAAAACAAGAGAGCAATGACCATTCTTCTAAGCTCACTCACTAGAGAAGAGATTGGAAGAGTGCAACATTGTCAAACAACACATGCCATTTGGAAGACACTTAAGAACTATCATGAAGGCACAACTCTAGTCAAATCAAGTCGTTTGGAGATGAATGTCACCGAATGAGAACTCTTCATGATGAAGGACAATAAGAGCATCACATAAATGACAAATAGGCTCTTATTCATTGTCATCAACATGAAGAAAGTTAGAAAAGCTCTCACTATCTATGAGGTAAACACGAAAATCCTTAAAACTCTTCCTCTAAATAAATTTGGTGCTAGAGTTTGCAGCATACAAGAGTCCAATCTGGAGATTGGAAAGTTTCCAACCGACGTGTTGATAGGCAAACTCTTAACTCATGAGTTAGCCTTACAAAAAGATGAGTAAATGAAGAAGCTAAGAGGCCAAGGAAATAAACCAAAAAAAGAGAGAAAAAATATGGCTCTCAAAGCTTCAACAAAAGAGAAGGAGGTAGAGATCACCTCAAGTGATGAAGAAAGTGACAAGAAAGAAGAGGAGCTAGCAATGCTCTCAAGGAGGGCAAAGGAATTGATCAAAAGAAGAAAGGAAAGAAAAGGCTTCAAGAAGACAGCTCCTAATATAGAAGAGAAATCCAACGATGTCATTTGCTATGAATGTGGCAAGCAAGGCCACATCAAGTATAAGTGTCCCAAATTGAAAAAGAAAAAGAGATGGGACAAGGATAAGAAGAAGAGTTTTTCAGCCACTTAAGATGAAAGCTCAAGTGAAGAAGAGGAAGAAGGAGAGGTTGCCAACATATGTTTCATGGCACAAGAAGATTTTACAAATGAGGTAAGTACTTTTTCTCATTCTCATTATGATTTGGAATTTGATGAGATAGATGAAGAGCTTCTAAAGGCTCTAACCATGAGGTGTGTCAAATATAAGTTACAAGTAAAGACTTATAAGAAAAGGTGTTCAAAATTAGAAGATGAATACAAGACTCTTAGTGATCTTGTAAATGAGTTGAGAACATCTAATGAAAAACTCAAAAACTCAGTAGAAAAACTTTCCACATCATCTTCTTTAATGGCTTCATTAAGAAAGGAGAATGACACTCTTAAAGGAGAAGTCATTGAGCTTAAAAGCTCAATCTCTAAGTTCCATAAAGGAAAAGAAGCCTTGGACATATTGATTGTGTCATAAAGACCACCACAAGTGAGATATGATTTAGGCTTCAATAAAGCCTCCTCATAATCTCATACCACATTTGTTAGATCTTCAGAACCTCAAACATCAAGCATTGAGATAATTGGGAAGAAAAGTGCTCCTAGCACTAATCTTCCTAAGCCTAAGGGCAAAAGAAAGGCTCTCCCAGGCTTTAGAAGAGCCAAGACTCAAAGAGGTAACCATGCCTACATTTACAATAAAAAGCATGGTTGTTCTCATAAAAATTTTTTTGCTCCTACTCATCATACATGTTCATACATGCATTCACATGACCAAGGTAAGAGAAGGCCTCCTACTTATATTAAATTTGTGCATAGGAGAAAGACTCCTAAGTTTAAGCTCCAATGCCATTATTGCATGAGATTTGGACATATTAATATTCATTACTCTATTAAGAAGGCTCACCTCAAATTAGAGGACCATTCATCTTCTAACCCCCAAGGACCCAAGTATGCTTGGGTACCTAAGAAAAGGTAACTTACAATTGTTATATAGGAGACTATGGTAACCACCAAATCAAGTAATTGGCATATGGATAGTGGATGTTCCAAGCACATGACTGGAAATAGAAAGCTATTCACGACATTAAAAGAAAAAGAGGGTGGAGATGTCACATTTGGTAACAATACCAAGGGTAAGGTAAACCATTAGTAAGAATGGATGTTCTTTAATTGATAATGTTCTTTTAGTTAATGGCTTACAACACAATTTGTTAAGTGTAAGTCAATTATGTGACAAAGGTAATAAAGCCACCTTTAATCCTAGGGAAAGTCGAGTCACCACTTTAGTGGATGATGAGGTTATTTTCAAGGGTGAAAGGAAAGGGAATACCTACTCAATTGACTTAGACAACTTAGCTAACTAATCTTTTAAGTGTCTTATGTCTTTGAGCAATGAAGCTTGGTTGTGGCATAGAAGGCTTGGACGTGTAAGTATGGATCTTCTTCAAAGCCTATCCAAAGGAAAGTTGGTGGAAGGGCTTCTCAAGTTAAATTTCTCCAAAGACAAGACATGTGGTCCATGCCAAATAGGGAAGCAACACCATGCCTCTCACAAAGCTAAAAATGTTATAAGTACATATAGACCACTTCAACTTATCCATATGGAATTGATAAGACCTATTAGAAGTGCTAGCTTAGGTGGAAAATACTATGCACTAGTCCTTATAAATGACTACTCTAGGTTCACTTGGGTATCTTTTCTAGCTCATAAGAATGATTCATTTGATGCTTTTAAAAGCTTTGCAAAAAGGGTTCAAAATGAAAAAGGTTACTTCATATCTTCTATTAGAAGTGACCATGGAAAGGAATTTCAAAATGAGTCATTTGAAAATTATTGTTTGGAGAATGAAGTTTTTCATAATTTTTCAACTCCTAGAGCACAACAACAAAATGGTATTGTAGAGAGGAAAAATAGAACATTGGTAGAAATGGCTAGAACAATGCTAAATGAGTATTCATTACCAAATTACTTTTGGGTCGAAGCCATTAATACCTCATGTTATATTGCGAATAAAGTTTTCAAAAGACCCATTCTCAATAAAACTTCTTATGAGCTTTAGAGTGGTAGAAAATCCAAGATTTCATACCTTAGAGTGTTTGGATGTAAGTGTTATATTTTGAACACCAAGGATAATCTTGGGAAATTTGATTCTAAAGCCAATGAAGGTATCTTCTTGGGATATTCCACCTCTAGTAAAGTATATAGAGTCTTTAACAAAAGTACAATGGTAGTTAAAGAATCTATGAATGTTATTTTTGATAAGTCTAGTAAACTTGATCTTGGGAAAGGTATTTTTGTTGATGATCTTGTAAGTGATTTTGAAAAGCTGGAATTATAAGACACTACAAGAAGAAATGACAAAGACAAAGAAGGAGGTGAATCATCAATAGATGAGGAACCACAACATCAATAAGAAGATGAGCTAAGACAAGATCTACCCAAAGATTTAAGATTCTCCAAGTATCACCTCAAGGACTTAATCATTGATGATACTTCTAAAGGTGTAAGTACTAAATCTCAACTTAATCTTTTAGATAATAATCTTGCATTTGTTTCTCAACTTGAGCCAAAGTTAATTGATGAAGCTCTTGATGATGAGAGTTGGATACTCGCTATACAAGAAAAACTCAATCAATTTAAGAGAAGCAAGGTATGGGAACTTGTCCATAGGCCTAAAAAACACCCAATTATAAGTTGTAAGTGGGTGTTTAGGAACAAGTTAGATGAACTAGGTTTCATTACAAGAAACAAGGCAAGATTGGTTGCTAAGGGATACAACCAAGAGGAAGGCATAAATTATGATGAAACCTTTACCCCCGTAACAAGATTAGAGACCATTATGATTCTCTTAGCATTTGTATGTCATATGAATTTCAAACTTTTTCAAATGGATCTGAAAAGTGCTTTTTTGAATGGCATTATAGAGGAGAAAGTCTATGTTAAACAACCTCTTAGTTTTGAGTCTCATTGTTTTCCAAACCATGTTTTCAAATTGAACAAAACCTTATATGGATTGAAACAAGCTCCAAAAGCTTGGTATGAAAGGCTCAGTTCATTTCTCTTCAAAAATGATTTTGAGAAAGGAAAGATGGACACCACACTTTTTGTCAAAAAACACAAGAATGATATATTAATCGTTCAAATCTATGTTGATGATATTATCTTTGGTGCTACAAATGAATCTCTTTGTGAGGATTTTGCTAAGTGTATGACTAGGGAATTTGAAATGAGCATGATGGGAGAGCTCAAGTTCTTTCTCGGTCTACAAATCAAGCAATCCAAGGAAG